>SJYC01108586.1:0-23159 GCA_006408675.1 Madoqua kirkii
TCCATGTCTTGAATAAAGATTAAATTTTATCAAGTGATTTTTCTAAATCTATTTAAATGGTCACATGATTTCCCCTTTCATTTGTTAACTCAGTGTGTTATATTGATCAATTTTTAATGTGTTTTTGCTTTTTGATTTCTGGGATTAAATATATTTAGATTTGGCATATTATTCTTTAAATGCTACTAAATTAAATGTGTTAATATTTTATATGAGCTTTCTTCTATGCTTGCAATGAGATTGGTCTATAAATTCATTTTCATATGTATCAAGGCAATAATGACCTTATAAAATGAACTGTAAAACCCTTCCACATTTTTTTCTTACAGTGTGTTATAAATGTACATGCATTTAAGAGTAAAATGCTTTCTCTAAGATTTACTACCAAAAAAAAACTTCCTGGGCCCCTAGTACCTCTCCCCACAACTACCATTTTTCTTTCTCCAGTGGCAAAAATTTTCAGCTGATCATTTTGACATTTACCTCAAGATTTCTGGAAAATATGCTTGCATTGCTACCTCATGACTCTTCAGGGTTAGTAGGAAGTATTTATTTCTCAATATAAGGGAAGAGGATTTATCTTTCTTCCCTTCCTCTGCTCCTACACACACACACACACACACACACACACACACACACACACACACACACACGTACTTTTCCCATCTCTCCACCTCTCAATAGAGTCATATGGTAGTTTTGGTTAAATATGACCACACTAGTGTTTTATTATAAAGACAATGTAAGGGCTGTTCAAAACTGAGACAGTTTTTCCTTGCCTGCATCACGTGGGTTTTGCTTAAACAATGATGATACTTTTATTTCTTTGCTTAGTCTCTGTTTTATCACTAATTCAAATCCCAAACTAAACTACTCAGCAGTTGTCTAAATCTCTTTTCAGGGCATTCAGGTGAAATCGGTATTCTAGCAAGTTTATCTTCTGGAAAGCCCCTTTGGGAGACTTCTGACTACTCCAAAGTGGACTGACTGCCCTGCACACTAGTGGACTGCGGTCTTCTGGGGATCTCCCTTCACGTGGGGATTCCCTTAATCCTTTCCTCTCGGAGGATGTACTGCTTCTAGTATCCCGTGTTTTCTGTTTCCATGAGGTAAATATTCTGATATGTTGTGTCGCTGAAAATGTTTATTACACTCTTCCTTGAATGACCGTTTGGCTTCTCATGGAATCCTAGACTGGAAACAATAGTTCTTTAGAATTTCGAAGGAAGGTATTGCTCAACTGCTTGAAAAAAAGTTAATTCTGAGAAGTCTTAAGCTGTTCTGATTCCTCACAGCCATTCCTATGTGACCTGTTTTTTCCTCCTAGAACTTTATATGCTTTTCTCTTGGAGCTCAGTGTTTTGGAATTTCAGAATGATTTTCTTTGTGTAGGTCTATTGCTGTACATTTTGGGGCGCTTGACTTTCTTGAATGCGAAACTTGGGTTCTTCATCTCTGGAATAGTTTCTTGTTTTAGTCTATTGATTGTTTCTTTCCATGCATTTTTATTATTCTTCCTTTCTAGAACTTTTAGATGTTGGACTTCTTGAACTGGCTGTCTAATTTGCTTCATCTTCCTCTTCATTTTTTTCTGTCTTTTGAGGAATTTTTCTTTACTAATCTTTGAAAACTCCTGTCAATTCCTATCTTCTAATTAAATTTAATTTCCAAGGGGTAGTGGCAATTGTTCTCTGAATGATCCTTTTTATAGTACACTGTTCTTATTTCATGATTGAAGTAACTTCTAATCTTTTAGGACATTGATGATGGTATTTTGAAAGTTTCTTCCTGTTTCATCTCTGATTTTTTCAAGTTGCTTATTTCTATTCATTTTGGCCTTTGATTTCTGCTTTAGAGGCTTTCCCTAGATGTCTTGCATCTTTGTTGTCAACTTGCCTTATTTGTTTCAATGTCCCTTCTTGGGCTATTCCGAACCCCAAGAACTGGCCCTTTCTAAGTTCTGTCTGGATCACACCTGTCTGGCTTCCCTGCTATTGATTTGCCAAAACATCAGGGTAGGAGTGGGGGAACTGGCTCTCTTTCCATTCAACATGTCTATGTTTTGTAAACTGCCCAGTTTCATCGCAGTATTCCCATCCTCAACTGTGCCAAATTCTCCCAAACCAGAAACTCTGTTTTATCCTTTTTTAGTGTTTTGTTGGGGGCAAAGGCAGGGTATCTTCTGGGCTCTTGGGAGTAGGCACAGGGATCTGGAGATCTAAATGCTTCATAGACTTCCAACCCAGGATCTTTAATTTTAACCTTTCCATGACCCCACCCTCTCTCCACTCTGTACCTCCTGAGGTACTGTGGGATCAACTCCTGAGTATTTTGCAGATTCTGTGAAATAAAACAGACTCTTGCCAATTTCCTGTGCAAGTTCAGAATTTGTTTTCTCAGATTTGCTAAGTCCTTTATGACTTGCCCAAATGTTTTCTGGCTTCCAGAATTCTATTGCTCACTGATTATCCAATTCCAGTGATTTTATATATCAATTCCACTTTCCTCTGACCACTGTTTTCTTAGCTCTGTAGACATTATTTTACTATTTTTCAGGTATTAACAGGTTTTGTCAAAGTTATTCTCAAACTACTTTGAATGTAACATGATAATAATTTCTTGCAATTTGATTATAAGCCTCTTAAAGTCTCCTCTTTTTCTTTCTTTGATCATTTTCCCAGTGTCTCATACACTTCACATATCTAGGACTTGATGCCTCCAGGTAACTATTAAGTTATTTCTAAGCAACACATTCGATGTATCACCACAGGCTAGTCTCAATATTTGTGTAGCACCACATCAACTTTTTTTTCTGATCACTAAACATTACAATCTTCAGACAACGGGATGTTTATTAAATGATAAATATGATAATGATAAGAGAAGAGAGGAAGATGGTGATTGATAGATGATAGATACATAGATAGATAGATACGGACCATTAAAGATGTCTCAGTTTTCTAAATGGGTGTTTCCCTAAATGTTCCATTTAGCTCCACTGCCATGATATATATGAACAGATGCTCATGAACAAAGGATTCTTGGTCAAATTAATGTGGCAAATACTGGATTAGGCAAATTTAAATAGGATTCTTTACTGTAGTATTTCTCAGAGCCATTAATGTGCTTTCATGCATAATATGACATTTTTCAAACATACTGCCCCTAAAATTCTTTTGTTTACAGGATAGTTTTTCATGTCTTTGAGGACTTACTTTATATGAAATGAACTTTACAATAGTGTTTACTCATTCTTTCAGTATTCTTGTTTGCTTGCTTGGGGTTGTTGTTATCCTCATATTTTAAAAATATGTCCCCAAGTCAGGACAATTATGTAAAATATTAAATGGAATAGTTCTTAAACAGCAAAAGCAAGACCAAGCCCCTGTTTTACACCAGCAGGCTTTCTGGTTAGGGCAGGACTCCGAGTAAAGTCACAGGGCATTAAGTAATGATTGTGTAGTTCTCATTGTTGGATCTTGGGTGAAATTAAGTGAAAGTGGTGCCAGGGAGGGTCCAGTGGGTGAAGCTGTTATGGGGAGAGTCTCAAAGAATGCTGAGATAAAGAGGAGGATGTATGACAGAGGGGCACACTGGAATTGGAGGCTTTTTCCCTAAGAGGCTCATCTCAACACTAATGAGAAGTGAGACAAGAAGCCAAGAAAACCGAGGTGTGAGCAGTTAGAAAGCAAGGCTGGACAGAATGAGAGAGTTCAGGATATAAACTGTAATTCATATAAGAAACTCTCAGGGTCTCATTATTATTGGGTTCTCACTAGGAAACCTGGGATGCATTGACATGTTTAAAGGCGCAGGACTGAATCAAGTAATTATTAACAAAACGTAAATTTGAAATAGTTTTATTCTCATAGGATAGAAAAGGAATTCAGATCCTGAAATGCTAATTTATTTGCCAAAGGAAAACAACACGTGAGATGCAGACCTGCTGAGAGAATAGAGTTCCTGGACTCTTGGTTCAACATCCAGGTGACTCTATCACCTTGCTTTCCATCCATGGTTCTTTGGCATCTATTGGGTTATAGAACTCAAATTTATTGAGATCCTCATCCTATGAACCACTATCTATCACCTGTTAAGCTGCAGAGGGGTTACAGTCAAGGCCCCAAATCTTCTCCCTGAAGTCCATGGTAATACAGACACATGAAAAAGAAAAAGCAGCCGATCTGGGAAGCCTGACATCACTTATACACGACAGAGATCCATTTAGTACGCAGCATAAAAACAAACACATTCTCCCTGTGTTGCCTGCTGTTCAGAGCAGGGCAGCCAGGGCACGCTACGACATGGTGCCCTCCTGCTAGAAAGCGGCAGAGATCCTGATGTAATGAGGCCTGGGGCAATCATCCTGGTGGCGCACACGGCTGGGCAATTCTGCTTTCATAAGTCTGGTGCCTAGACAACATTAGCTCCAGAGGGCTGACCTCCCCATCCTGAGTGCTCCCTATCACTTAGTCGCCCAGACCTTGGAATCTTGGTTAACAGGCAGGCCTTTGGGACATGGGTCCCACACACTCCCAAAGACCAGCCACGACTTTATCTTCTCCGGGTATCTAAGTCACCTCCAAACACCTCATCCCAGAAGGTAATTTTTCTTCATCCTGTTGGTGCGTCTTACCCACAGTGCCTCTGTTCTTTCGATCTGATCCTCCAGCTCTATCCCCTTCATTCCATTACCCACCCACAACCTCACTTTCACACTTTCGGTCAGCACTCTTCACCTTTTAATCATTACTTTGACAAAGCAGACTTGAAAGGAAGTTTATTGATCACTTTTGGCAAAGCACCTTGAAACATTTCTGCTGTTTTCAAGAGATGGAGAGGGAGCAGCAGGCTGACTTAACATGTCCAACTGTGGCAGTTAATTAGAAAGGACTTCTTTCTCCCTCTGATCACTTGTTCTGGAGGTTTACACCATTCTCATCCACCCCTGCCCCTCCTTTAAACAAAATGTAAAAGCAGTATAGCAACTCAAACTCTGAAGAATTTTTAAACAAAAGTACAAAGTGAACACCCTAGGTTTTTTCTTTTAAAATTTTCCATCTCACTTAATCCTCATATCTCATATTTTATATAAGAATATCCATAGTGTAATAATAATTTCACATTCTTTTTAATATTCTATTTTAGAATCTTTCTTCATACATGCTTTTTCTCAAGGTTGATGCCTGCTTGATATTCTATGAAGTGAATGGCCCAATCACATTATTTCTAGAGGAAAGAGTCAATTTATTTTATGGGCCCCATTCCATTAACTACCTCTGTGCTGGATGCCCACAATTGAGGTAGACACTATAGCATATTATCCTCAAGTTGGATTTTCAAAATGAAGATATAAAAAGGAAAACAAGTTAGATAAGAGGACAAGCATCAGAGGTCAAGAATCACAAGTCAGAACCTGGGAACTAAGACTGTGAGGCTGGGTTTATGGAGTCGGAAGTTGACACTAATTAGAGGAAGGAGAAGGGGACGGCTGAGAGCCAGGAAGTCAGTAAGACACAAGGCCTGGAGGGTCTAAACAGAGGGGCCCGGAGTGCCCCAGGGATTGAACTGAGCAATATCCTTTCTTATGAATGCTTGCTGTCTCTTCTCCTATTCATCCTTGTTGCTGTGTTTGGTGTTACTTGTGCCTCAGACACACTTTGCTGACAAAGGTGCATATAGTAGTAATTATGGTTTTTCCAGTAGTCATGTATGGATGTGAGAGTCGGCCATAAAGAAGGCTGAGCACCAAAAAACTGACGCTTTCAAATCGTGGTGTTGGAGAAGCCTCTTGAGAGTCCCTTGGACAGCAAGGAGATCCAGTCAGTCCTAAAGGAGATCAACCCTGAATATTCATTGGAAGGACTGAAGCTGAAGCTCCAATACTTTGGCCACCTGATGCAAAGAGCTGACTCACTGGAAAAGACCGTGATGCTGGGAAAGACGGAAGGCAGGAGGAGAAGTGGACGACAGAGGATGAGATGGTTGGATGGCATCATCGATTCAATGGACACGAGTTTGAGCAAACTCCAGGAGATAGTGACGAACAGGGAAGCCTGGTGTGCTGCAGTTCATGGGGCTGCAAAGAGTCAGATGCGACTTAGTGACTGAGCAACAACTTGTGGCTGAGGTAACTTTGTGCATACTCACTGTGCCCCAACTAAATCATGGACCAGTCACAATCCTGGAATGACAAGGCTGTGCCTGGAATAACCAGTCCATGTCCAGCCCATGATGGGTCCTAGAGGCTCCACCCTACTCATGGTGACTCCTGGAAGAGGGAGACGAGGGAGCCATCATCAGGCTGGGCTGGGCAGGCACTCAGTTCAGTGCCTGACCTGTGAAAACCACCTGGGCCAATCTGATTTCTCTTTAAGGAATTTTGCCACGTGAAGATGGGAGAGACTGTTACCAGTTAGTTAGGCTTGAGTGTAAAAAAATAGCCATGGAGTAGACGACCTGTCAGCCATGATGTAGGATGTGGAAGGAAGTTAAGAGGAAATCACAAATAAACACAGTGGAAGTGAAAAGCAGAGCAAGAGTCCTCAGGAAACCATAGCTGACAGACAGAAAAAGCTGTTCCCCAAAGACAGCCAAGTGTGTGACCTGGCTTTACCCACTTCTTCAACTTTTCCTTGGTTAGCATACACATGTATCTTTTCATCTCATCTCTTCTTTTTTCCCTCCCAGGGGACCAAGCAAAGCTGTTCCTTCCAACTAAAAGATTATTGTATCAAAGATCCTAACAATAAAGTCTCAATAAAGAAGAAATTCCTCAGAGAGCCCCCTAGGAGGCTGCCTTGAAGTCACATCTCCAACACATAGGAAATTTGGCGAGGAAAACCAAAAGGGCTTGCTGCCTACCTTTATAGGCAGACAATTAAACCAATTAAAGACAGAGGGACAGTTGCTTTTTGCCTTCAAGGTCAGGCCTTGACTCACTAGAACCTTGGCAGAGTCTTGCAGTCTGGAGGGAGTAAGAAATCATCCCTGTCGATGACAGACTTCTGAGCAGATGGTTAGTAAATCAAGGTTCTGATGTGAAATGTTGGTGCTTTTTAGCCCAGGAAGATGCAGGTGAAATATTAGCAAAGTAATCACATAGAGTAGACTCCAGGAAGCCCCTGGTCACTGTCCTTGCAGACAAGGACCATTCAGTGTGAGATGAGATACTAATTGCAATTAGCAGAACCATAAAAATGATTTAGAGCCCCAAGGCCAGTGGGATTTATAGGGTGTTATAATTAAGGAGGCACCATTTATATTTACAAAACTGTTTAAACAAGAGAGCCCTTATTTTGTGTGAACAGACTAGTAACTGGGGTGTGCATTACAGAGATACCCTACCTTAGAATGAGTATTATTAGATTAGTATTAATTAAATCCCAATTACAGTGGTGGGATCAATGTATCCACAATAATTATCATGCAGATAGAAAGAACACAGGGTTGAAAAAGCTGTGTCCAAACCCCAAGTCTCTGAATGTTGGCGGTGGGGTATGAGTCAATCAATTTCAGTTTTTTCATTTATCAAATGGGACTAATAATTCCTCTTCTTTAGGGTGGCCTATTCCTTCCTAGTTGGTCTTTCCTTAATGGAGAATCAAGCAAGAAGGTGCTGGCTAAGTTTTGCTTGAAGAGAAGCCCCAGGGGAAATTTTTTTCCCTCCCAGGGGACCAAGCAAAGCTGTTCCTTCCAACTAAAAGATTATTGTATCAAAGATCCTAACAATAAAGTCTCAATAAAGAAGAAATTCCTCAGAGAGCCCCCTAGGAGGCTGCCTTGAAGTCACATCTCCAACACATAGGAAATTTGGCGAGGAAAACCAAAAGGGCTTGCTGCCTACCTTTATAGGCAGACAATTAAACCAATTAAAGACAGAGGGACAGTATGCTTTTTGCCTTCAAGGTCAGGCCTTGACTCACTAGAACCTTGGCAGAGTCTTGCAGTCTGGAGGGAGTAAGAAATCATCCCTGTCGATGACAGACTTCTGAGCAGATGGTTAGTAAATCAAGGTTCTGATGTGAAATGTTGGTGCTTTTTAGCCCAGGAAGATGCAGGTGAAATATTAGCAAAGTAATCACATAGAGTAGACTCCAGGAAGCCCCTGGTCACTGTCCTTGCAGACAAGGACCATTCAATGTGAGATGAGATACTAATTGCAATTAGCAGAACCATAAAAATGATTTAGAGCCCCAAGGCCAGTGGGATTTATAGGGTGTTATAATTAAGGAGGCACCATTTATATTTACAAAACTGTTTAAACAAGAGAGCCCTTATTTTGTGTGAACAGACTAGTAACTGGGGTGTGCATTACAGAGATACCCTACCTTAGAATGAGTATTATTAGATTAGTATTAATTAAATCCCAATTACAGTGGTGGGATCAATGTATCCACAATAATTATCATGCAGATAGAAAGAGCACAGGGTTGAAAAAGCTGTGTCCAAACCCCAAGTCTCTGAATGTTGGCGGTGGGGTATGAGTCAATCAATTTCAGTTTTTTCATTTATCAAATGGGACTAATAATTCCTCTTCTTTAGGGTGGCCTATTCCTTCCTAGTTGGTCTTTCCTTAATGGAGAATCAAGCAAGAAGGTGCTGGCTAAGTTTTGCTTGAAGAGAAGCCCCAGGGGAAAGGACCCACAGTCTAGAGGACCCTAGACCCTTAGAGACAGTGCCTGCGGTGACTCTGGCCCTTGGTCCATAGACAGCCACCTTCCAGGTCCTGTGGTCTAGAGATGGTTCACAAAACCCAGTGCCCTTTAGGCAAAGACTGCAGCTGATCATTGTATGGCATTGCTTAGAAACTGTCATACTTTGAGATTTCTATGTGGGTCATCCTAACATACATGATTTCATCCTATCTGCACAGCAAACTGCCAACAGATGTGTGTGTGATTATTTCTATTTAACAGATGAAGAAACTGGAGTTGTGAAAGGTGAAATCATTGTCTGAGATCACACAGCATACCAGCACTGGGGTGAGGATCTGAACCGCTCTTCAGATCCCTGTGTGCACATGCTTCCCATAATCCCATTGAAATCCTGCCAAGTGGGCTGGCGGCATGGCACCTCTCCATCCACTAATGCAGGCTGCCCGGACTGCCATCCTCACAGTGTGTCCTAGTTCAGTGCTTCTCAAACATTAAAATGCATCACCTGGGACAGTTGTTAAATTGCAGACGCAGATTCAGTAGGTCTGGAGGAGGCCTGAATACAAGGGCCCAGGTGGGGCTGGTGTTGCTGACTTGCTGAGCACACTTTGGGTAGCAAAGTCCTAGCTGACCCCTAGTGCTTCCAAATTATTCCCTGCATTCTGAACAGGACCTCTTTTCAAAGCTCAGTACCTTCTCTTCCCTCACTAAGTGGTCAGTGGCCAGATCTGTGAAGCAGTCTCAAGTAGTTCTTAATGAAATTAAAACCAGGCTGACATCCCTAATACTCTCCAGCTGTTATCCAGTATGTGCCATTAGGGTAATTGTGTGGGAGAATGGGAGGGTAGACACTAATACAATAATCTAACCAGGGTCCATTTAAAGCTACAGGCGACGGCTTGATAGTAAGGTAAGGGAATTTAAGATGAGACCCTGGGGTGTGGGCAGCACCACCAGCAGCAGCAATAATGGCAATGGCAGCAGAATCACTAACAGAAGATCCTTTATATTTTAAATTGTGTATATATTAAATTGTGTATGCGTAATCAGTGACTCGATGGACATGAGTCTGAGTGAACTCCGGGAGTTGGTGATGGACAGGGAGGCCTGGTGTGCTGCGATTCATGGGGTCTCGAAGAGTCGGACACGACTGAGCGACTGAACTGAACTGAACTGAATTCTTATAATAGTCCAGCAAGATGAACTGCAGCCCACCAGGCTCCTCTGTCCATGGGATTCTCTAGGCAAGAACACTGAAGTGGGTTGCCATTCCCTATTCCAGGGGATCTTCCCAATCCAGGGATCAAACCCAGATCTTCCACATTGCAGGCAGATTCTTTACCATCTGAGCCACCAGGGAAGCCCTCAGCAAGATAGAAATTATTATTAATTTTCATTTATTCATATTTTATTTTCATCAGTAATCTGAAAAAAATGTTCAAGAACATTTAACTTAGGACAAGAAAACACAAGTTTAAATGAGGGGACAAGAAGAAAATTCCGGGTGCAGACAAGGGAGACCAGGAAGGAGGCTCTTGACCAGCACATGAGGAATGTGTACCTGCTCAGAGTGAGCGGCTTTCCAGGAGCCAATGAGAAAAGGGGAATCTGGTCAGCTGCACAATTCACAGTGATCATGCAATTTTTTAAAAGTTTTTTTTTTTTTTTTGATGTGGACCATTTTCTAAGTCTCTACTGAATTTGTTACAATGTTGTTTCTGCTTTAGGTTTTGGTTTTTTGGCCATGAGGCATGTGATGTCTTAGTTCCCTGACCAGGGGTTGAATTTGCACACCCTGCATTGAAAGGTGAAGTCTTAACCACTGGACAGCCAGGGAAGTCCCAGTAATCAGGTAATTTTAAAAAAATCAAAGAAAGAAAATTTATCTTCATACTCAGATCATGTGAGGGCATCACCTGTGGCCCTTCCTAGAGGGGATATGGTGTATCGTAATGAATGACTTTCTCAACAGTTACTCACAAGAGACCCTAGGATAGCTTCCATGGGGTTATGTCAACAGTGATCCCCAGTGGAGGCTAAAGCATCAAAACCAAGCATAATTCAGAAATGTAGTTCTTCAGGGGCAAATGAAACATTGTCTAGTACCTAGCAGTTGGTGGCTGCTGCTGCTTTGTATGCTCAGCTGTGTCCGACTCTTTGCAGCCCCATAGACTGTAGCCCACCTGGCTCCTCTGTCCATGGGATTCTCCAAGTAAGAACACTGGAGTGGGCTGATGCTCTGGTTTAATTCAAAACTATATCTAAGATAACTTGGAGGAAGGGAAGATTATGTGTCCTTCAAGAAACCTCTCTCTCCATTGTCATCCCTAGTGCCATTTTCCTAAGCTGAACTTAGAAGATGCTAAGCGGCAGCGAGTCAGAGATTGTTCAAATAGCAGGCAGCTCTGGTTGAAAGATAACATGGAGCAATGGAAAATTATGTGTCCTTCAAGAAACTTCTCTCTCCACTGTCTTCCCTCACTGCCATTTTCCTAAGCTCAACTTGGAAGATGCTAAGTGGTAGCAAATCAGAGATATTCAAATAGCAGGCAGCTCTGTTTGAGTGGAGACCCAAATGAGTTAATGGAAAACCAGGCACAGTTGTTTAACAAGAACACAATCCAGATAAAAGTCATCTCAGCTCCGCTCTGAGGTGAATAAACTTCAGGCAATATTCTGAGAAAGAATAGGATTCTGCTCCAAAAGTGCTCCTTTGAATGATTGTGGTCTTAAGTAATACTTCATATAACAAGGATGAAATAGCTGTAGCCTGAAAAAATTTGAGACCATTGGAACTGATCTTCCCTTGGCTAAGGAAAATCTCAACAAAACATCTATAGAATACTTATATTTGGCCAATGTTATTTCTTCTAGAAAAATTACTTGTGAACCTGTTTGTCTATTCATCCATCAACTTATTTACTTAGCCAATGCATTTTGGGGGCACCTGTCATATGCTAGGCATACTCTTGGGAACAAAACTCAGGATCACTCATAGCAGCATTAGTTACAACTGTCAAGACTGGAAAGCAACCTGAGTGTCCCAGGGATGAATGGATACAGAGGATGTGGTACATATATACAATGGAATACTAATCGGCTATCAGAAAATATTTTGTCATTTGCAGCAACATGGATGGACTTGAAGGACATAATGTTAAATAAAATAAATCAGAAAAAGACATGCAGCGTGATATCACTTATATGTGAAATCTAAAAAATACAACAACCAAGTGAATATAACAAAAAAGAAGCAGACTCACAGATACAGAGAACAAACTGGTGGGTACCACTGGGAGGAAAAGGCAATATAGGTATGGGAAAGGAGGAGATATAAACTACTGAGGCTTAGGCTCAAGGATGTATTGTACAGCATGAGGAAAAAGCCAATATTTTTCAATAACTGAAAATGGAAAGTAACCTTTAAAACTGTATAGAATTTTTTTTTAATTAAAGGAAAAAACACAAAATCACTGCCCAAATAAAGGTGAAAGACTAACAATCTCATAACCACTTTATCAAACAAGAAGACATCATGCCCAAGATATCAATATTCTCCATTTTTCAACCATTGAATACAAATTTAATGTCTTCCATCTATTGGGTAACAGAGAGGGGATGTGATGATAAATGACACAAAAAAACACATAAGTATAAAAGGTGCTAGCTAAGTGCCAGGAGAAAACTAATGGACTGTGTCTATGACAGAGAATAACCGTGGTGGGCTGGGAGGGTCTGCAAAGAGTTGGTCAGGGAGGGTGTCTCCAAGGAAGTGGCTGTTCAAATGAAACCTATAGAATGTGAAACTCTAAATATGAATGATTCCTCCTGAATCTGGAGGAAGCATGCTAGTGAGAGGAATAGGCAAAAAGCAACTAAATGGTCACATCTTACAGGATTAGTATTTACCATGCAGTTGTCACTGGAAATATCAACCAAAATAACTGATTTCAGAGTAATTGATCCATAGCTTTTTCTCTTTGCAATAACTATATAGCAAGGCTGGTTGGACATTTGTCGTTTGATGTAATAAAACCCTCTCACTTATGTATGGGATGATGTATGATGTTCTCTTCTCTATGGTGGGACCCATGCATTCTACTCACTCAAAATCAGATCTCTAAGAAACACATTAGAAATCAGGAATATTTCTCAAGGTCAGGAAGATTACACTGCTTCCCTGAAGGCTAACAGCCCTGTAAATGGTGGCCCCAGGATCTGAGACACTAGCTTTCTGATAGCCTAGGTCTTGGCTTCTACAGTACATCCGGCATTCTAATTGGAGGAGACCTGGGAATCAACTTTAGGTCAGCCCTCATTTAAATAAATTCTTTCTCTCAGGGCTCTGAAGACCTACGGGAACTCAGAAGCTGGCACTTTCAGCTCTGCCCTGGACACCAGCCTGAAGGAAAATCCGATAGATTCTCTTGACAAGCATGCAACCCTATTCTTCCAATTACCATTCCAGCAAGATTATTACATTGTGTCCTGATATTCAAATGTCTACTTTCTCTCAAGACTCCGAGGCCCCAGGGGCAAAGCCATCCCACCTACCAATCCCCATTTTCCCATGAGGTCAGCCTTTTCCCTCTGCCCATCAGTCCAGATTCTAGCATTCTCTCACTATGACCTTTTCCTTGCAAAAGCTTGTGCTCTTCACTTCCTCCCCTTATTCCTCCCCAGACCCCAGCAATGAGTAAACTCTACTTTCTCCTTGTCTTAACTTGTACCCGAGCTCCTGAATGTGTATAGAAAAAAACGCAAGGGAGCTATAGAACCACTTTAAATTCATGAGCTCCAGCTTCAAATGGGCACTCAAAACTGCCCAGCAGGTCTTGTATTTTTCTCTTGTTGACTTACTTCCCTATTCCCTAAGAATACAACTTTATACCTTCTTTTTCTCTCCTGAAACTTCCTATCTTCCTTGCTCTATCTCAGATGATGACTTCTCATTCATGGATAAAATTGAAAAATCATCTTCACTTTACCAAACCTGCAATCTTCAGTGGGGCCCATTTTCTCTTTGCTCTGGTTAAAACGGAAAAAATGCCCGTCAGCCTATCGAAGTCCAATTCCTTCTACAAGCGCCTGGGCTCTTCTCCCCTCTACTTTGGTTGTTCCCTCTTTCTACATTATCAGTTCCTCTCTTACTCGGTCAGGCCCACCACTAAACAAACATGCTCTATCATTGCCTGAATTTATAGAAAACAAAACAAAAAGCATCTACTGACTCTCTTTCTCTATACTATTTCTTGAGGTCACAGCCTAAGACAAAGAGTTGTCTGTATATTGACCTCAGCTTTCCTGGTGGCTCAGTTATAAAGAATCCACCTGCCAATGCAGGAAATGTTGGGAAGATCCCCTAGAGAAGGAAATGGCAACCCACTCCAGTATTTTTGCCTGGAAAATCCCATAGACAGAGGAGCCTGGTGGACTATAGTCTATGCGGTCAACAAAGAGTCAAACACAACTAAGGGATTAAACAAAAACAACAACAACATACATTGGCTTCACACTAACTTTTCCCACTTGATTCTGGCTTTGCCCCCTTCCACCTGGCCAATAATTTCAGCTGGAAATGAGCATACCCAATTTTCCAAATCAAACGGATGGCTTTCAAGTCTGATCTTGTTCAACTTCTCCTTGAAGGTGGTAGCCAGCCACCTTCCCCTTACACTCTCTCTTCTGGCCCCCGTGACACCCACTCTTCCCTTTACCTGACCTCTGCCTCAAAATGTTATCAGGTCTCAGTCTTAGCTGCTTTTCCTTTTCCCTAAGCAAACTTATCCAGCCCATTTGCTTTTGTTTACTTCCTTTTAAAATGGTTTTCATTTTTTATCTAAGAAGTAGAAGCACAGAGTCAATAGTCTTTTAGGAGTGATTTGGCTTTTTAATAACCTTCTCCGAAAAGCAAACACATCAGATTTCCATATTCTTTCTCTGGAGTTTTCACACCCATAACTGTCTGTCCTACCTTAATCAATCCTTGTTTTCCTGAACAGGCGACATCTCATGACTTCTCTTCATCACTTTCCTGTGTTAAGTGAAATCCTTCCTGTATCATTTTCTCTTTCCTGGTTTACAATTGTATTTTCCTAAAGGACATTCTTTAATAGCTTTTAAAGAAAGAATATATCTACTTGAATTCTTACAATTATGAAAATATATGTATTTTCTTATGTTTCAATATATGTATCCTTTTGGTGAAAAGTTTAGCTAGGAATATAATTCTATATTAAATATTATGATCAATCAGAATTTTGAAGCAATGCTCATTTTATTCTAATTTTCAGTTTTGCTATTGAAAAGTCCAGTTAGTTATCCCGGTTCCTTTTACTTTGTGTGTGTTTATTTTATTTTTGTCTACCTTTGGGTTTTCTACCCCGTGTTCTAAAATCACAATAGAAAATTCCATGCTGTAGGCCTTTTTCTGTTCATTGTGCTGGGCACTAACTCAACAGTCTATTTTAAATGGGAGAGATGTGTCTTGTAATTTGGTGAATTTTTATTGAATCAAATTAGTTGAATGGTGGGCTTCTTGTAGCAATTTTCTAATTATATCCTCTTTTCTTGGGCTGATTATTGACCTTTCTCATTGTTTTTTCTTTATGATCTATGGGATTGCCCCTAAATATGTATCTTTCAATATTTCTATTGATTTTAAAAATTTGATTGTCAGGTTACAATCCTTAAGAATTTACACTTAATCTTCTGTTCATTTTTCATAGCATCCTGTACTTGTTTTATGGATATCATAACACATTATAAGAATATTAATTATCATTTGATTTTGAGAGTTCTCCTCTGCCTTATCCTTTTTTTTTGGATTCTTCTAGTCTATTCTTTCATTTTGGAAATGTTCCTAAGATGTCTGCTCTTCTTATTTGTTTATTTGTATTCAAGAGAGAGTTAATAAAAGCTGTTTGCCAGCAGGGAGCTTGGTGGGGTTTGTCAAATGGTATAACTTATTGCAGTTTGCACCAGGCAGACTCGTGTTTATTCTATTCCCGAAACTTGTGCAAAGCTTTTCCATGTCAGGGATCTGAACATGAGGATCTATCTGGAATGCATCTTTTACTAAACATACATACACACACACTACCACACTCCTGCCTGGAGCCTTCTTACCTTTTAGATCTTTGCTTATACATCATCTCTTTAGAGGGGCTTTCTCTGAATAGAATATTATTCTTTCCATGTTTCTTTCCTCTGTAATATGTACCACAGTTTATATTGTTGATTATGTAATTGAATGCTTTCCTGTCTGTTCCATATTGTCTTAATAACAAGCTTTATGTGGGAAAGTACCATTTCTATCTCTATTCGTGTTCAGTGTTCTAGTCTCAGGATTTAGCACTGAAATATAGCATGGTCAATACAGATTATTCACTTAATGAATGGATGGATGGGTGGGTAGAAATTCTAGGGTTTTGGTCAATCTCTGGTATAAATAGCTCTGTAACCTTAGGCAAGTCATTTAACCTCCAAAAACTTTGATTTATTTAGCTTCTTAAGACTTAGAATAATAGTGTTGGCATAATGAAATAATTGATGTCAAAGTGCTTAGTTAAAAGGTCTATATTACTATGAACAATTATAAAGACTGAATGTGGCTTACTCTGTTTTTTCTTATTTTTTCCTTCACTTCATATTGAAACTTCACTTTAACACTTCAGGGATCATACCTTGATAGCATCTTCTAAGTGATGTTGTTATTAAGAGTTTTTTTAGAACCAAATTAACTAAATTCATAGATGTGATTCAAATCAGATGTGCCTTATTCAGACTCCTGAGCAAATAATAACATAAGAAAATTCCAGTTTCTGGTTCTAGTTTAATGATGGGAATGAATGAGCAATATCTCAACTCATGATCTACTTTCAAGTACAAGGAAGGACAAGATAAAAGAAATTCCAGTTCAGGAATGAGAATTAAATCATTCCTCTATTTTTGAACTATAATATTTGCCCCAAACTAACCAAAATAATCAAACTATTTAAGTAAATGTGTGGGAAAACTTGAATACTTGTTACTTGTTAATTGCTGATAGAAACGCAAATTGATATAATCCTTCTAGAAAGCAGTTGAAAAATACATGAAACATGCCTTAAAGGTGTTTATGTATTTTGGTACCATAACTGTTCTTCTGAGAAGTTATTCTAAGGGAAAAGTCCCAAATTTAGGAACTTTTTTTCATTTCTAACAACAGCACAGGTTGTGCTGATGCTTCTGGTCCAAATGTCCATGCTTGGAGAACCTCTGTTCTAGACCTTAACCATCCAGCATTTTAGCTCTTTATTGGAGTTAAGTTTCCCCCTATCCTCCTACTCCTGTTCACTGCTAAACTAATCTGAGATGCTAATCTGACTTAATAAATCATGAGATGATAGTAATAAATAATGGGAGATATCTGCCGAGCATATCTGCCAAGCATTTACACACATACAAACTGCTTGCTTTTTCATATGAAACACATTGTCAGGGTAGATCTCACCCCATTCAGGGCTGTGATTCTTATGTCAGGAGTCTGGTTATACTTTTCACTTTGGGGAGGATGGTGTCACTTTCCCCATATCTGGAGTCTCCTTCCAGTGTTCTAGATTCTTCCTCTTCCTGCCCTACTCTGGAAGTCCTCAGGACAGTGTTTCAGTAAGGAGGTGAATAAAAATAAATCAATGCCTTCCCATTTGATGACTTGAGGGTGCACAAAGTGACTAAGAGGAGTCCTCCAGTGGGAACAACTGAGCTAATGCGTCATCAGAGGAAGCTCCGACCTGGATGCCTCTCTCCCATGAGACTTGGGAGTGGCTTGCTGCCATACTTGCCTCCTAGGTTCTCTCTCCCTTGGAACTCCTTCTTGGTTTTTCACAAGCAGTAGTTCTTTGAGCTGGTGCCATTTTCTTGGACAGCCCTTGTCTCTCTGGATGTACCAAAATTTCTGACCACATCCTTAGCTTCACCCTTGCTATTCTTGTTGTTGTTTTGATATTCTAAGCTTTTACTCTCCTGAAGTTCTCATGTCTCTGTTCAACAAATATTGCTAAAGCATGATTTTTTTTCCCTTCCAGTTTCTCTGTTTTCTCAGGTATGTTTGTACCTGACACCTCCAAGCTACTTTCTGTGTCCTCATGATAAAAGTTTTCAATCATTGAACATATGTATGTTGAATGGCTTTTAAATGTCAGATACTGTGGTAAGTACTGGGAATGCAGACATCTTCAACATGCAACATTTTCCCTTAAAAAGTCTTGTATTTCACTGAAATCCTGAGTATGCCAATACTGAAAATCTTACTGTTGAAAAGACTATTTTTGTTGTTACTTTTTTTTTTTGAAGTGATCAAATCAGATGCTGAATAATTGCATGAATCACTTCTGACTCAGGGTCAGCCCTATCCATAAACAAAGTGGGAATGCCTGAGGTAGCTTGATTTTAGGGGTCTCCTCTCCAAAGTTGCACAACTTCTCCCATTCTTTGCCACCTTCAATATGGGATAATAATGTAGATGTGAGTACTTATATTCAGATTTTGTTTTTCATTGCAGTTATTTAAACAAATAGGATATAGGTCAAGAGAAGGTGAATTGGGTTCATGAAACATGGCTCAAAGGCCAGGAATAATGAGAGTTCTTAAAGATTCCTACTCATTCAGGAATTATCTTGGGAGTGCTGAATGTCTGGCAGGAGATAGGAATGAGGATACAAAGTTGCAGAACTCTAAAGTTGAACTTTACTTATGTAAATTGTGACAAGACTTTTTTCTTTAATGGTATAAGATTAATCTTATTTACCAGGTCCAACAGCATATATTGGTTCCCTCTTTAGCTGGGAACTTTTCACTCAGTATTTCAAGTGACCATTTCAAAATCTTAGTGTAGTTCTAGATGAAAAATCTTCAAACCAAGAACTAAGACTTGCTGAGTAAAACAGAATATCAATGGAGAGGTTGGCAATTGAATTTACAATTACGAACAATCAAGGATATCTTTCTATCAGTACCATTTTTCCAGATGCCTTAGAGACACAGACATAAAGAACAGACTGTGGACGTAGCAAGGGAAGGAGAGGGTGGGACGAAATGAGAGAGCGGCGCTGACATGTGTAAAATGGATATCTAGTGGGAGGCTGCTATGTAGCACGGGGAGCTCAGCTCAGTGCTCTGACAGCCTAGAGAGGTGGAGTAAGGGGTCGGGAGGAGGTTCTGGAGAGAATGGACATACGTGTACTTCTGGCTGATTCATATTGTTGTATGGCAGAAACCAACACAACATTCTAAAGTAATTATCCTCAATAAAAAATTAAACAACAACAATAACAACAAAAAGAGTATCTTTCTAAAAGCAATGGCAAAAGATTCAAACCATAAAAAACAGCCATTGCCAGATTCAGGTGTATAAAACTTAATATTTTAGGTGCTCAATATAAAGACAATTTTAAATGCAAATAGCAAGCTAGATTTTTTTTTGCAAAATTTATGGCAAAAGTGCATAGCACATATTTAATAATAAATACAGGGATCATGCAAATCAGGAAGAAACATTCAACACTCTAACATTAAAAAGTTTTATTAGTTAGGACAAAGCTCAGAGTTGCAACTGGGAATCTCAGTGCCTTATTACAAAAGAAAGTCCTTCTCTCCCTCACAAAGTCTAACATAAGTAGGTGTTCCTCAGTGGAGAGAAGTATTTTTCCCTGTAAAAACTGAGGGCCCAAACTTTTTCCATTCGTGAAACCATCATTTTTAATATGTGGCTTCCAATATGGTTGTGCTGCTGAGCTGCTTCAGTTGTGTCCGACTCTGCGCAACCCCATGGACGGCAGCCCGCCAGGCTCCCTCGTCCCTGGGATTCTCCAGGCAAGAACACTGGAGTGGGTTGCCATTTCCTTCTCCAATGCATGAAAGTGAAAAATGAAAATGAAGTCGCTCAGCTGTATCCAAGTCTTTGTGACCCCATGGACTGTAGCCTACCAGGCTCCTCCGCCAACGGGATTTTCCAGGCAAGAGTACTGGAGTGGGGTGCCAGTGCCTTGTATCTACTGCAAAAACCAGTGGAAAAGGAAAAGTCTAGAGGATGCATGTATAGGACGTTTTTACAGGCCTGACCTAAAAGAGGTACACGTCATACTCACTCATATTCTTTTGGCTAGAACTGAGCCACACTCCCATGAGAATACTTAAGTGCAAGGAGAGAGGAAAATATTGTCTAAACTGTGTATCTAGGAAGAAAAGGAAATGGTGGTTGAACAGCTATCTCATCTCTGCCACAGCCAAACCCCTCCCTTATGGAAGCCAGATGTTGTTTATATACATATCCACTTATACATACACATAAAAAGTAGATTAGTCTCAGTTTAAGCTGTGAACCTAAGATGATAGATGTGGGAGTGCCATGGAGGATCTGCAAAGAAGTTGTTCACAGAACAGTCTTGCAATACAACCTATCATCCACCTCAAGAGTATAAAAAGAATCTGAAGTTATAGGTGCAAAGAGGAGTTAGTTAGAGAAGAAGAGAGTTACTGGTGTTTTATGAGGCTCATTTCTCTCTCTGTTTCTCTCCCCCTTTTTCAGCCCCAGGAAGAGATTTCAATGAGATGGTTTAGAGAACTTAATGTATGTCCTCTGGAGTATGTCACTTATGCCTAAGAAGTCTGGAGAGACAAAGCTGGAGTAAGTAGCTGGCAGAATTGGACTAGGGGCTGTGGTTTCACTCCTGGCCTGGTTAGAAGCTCTGTTTCTTGTGGGCCAGATTGGAGGGCCACATGGCAGAGAGAGTCAGTGAGTTACTGCCTGAGATCCTGTACAAGAGGGGCCACCTGGAGGAACACAGGGACCTCAGCAAAACAAGCTGCAGATGTACTGCTAGATCTTAGAGGCTCAGAAAGGCATTGCATTATTTATTTATTTATTTATATGCATATATCTCCTCCCTCTTGGGCCTCCCTCCCACACCCTATCCCACCCCTCTAGATCATCAGAAAGCATCGAGCTGAGCTTCCTGTGTGTATACAGCAGCTTCCTGCTAGGTATTTATTTTACACATGGTAGTAGATACATGCCAGTGCTGCCCTCCCAGTGGGTCCCACCTCCCCTTCCCCCTCTGTGTCCACATGCCCATTCTCTACATCTGTGTCTCTATTCCTGCCCTGCAAACAGGTTCATCTGTGCCATTTTTCTAGATTCCATATACATGCATTAATATACAATATTTGCTTTACTCTTTATGACTTCAGAAATGCCTTTTAAATGATCAGCCAGGAGAAAGGCATCAACTACTATCCACGGAACTACAAGTGAGCACTTCCTAACATTAGGGTGGGGTAGGGGATCTCCAAGCAAAACAACCCTCCCCCTCCCCCACACAAAAAGACCCCATAGGAGTGCTCTGAGAGAAAGAAAGTGTCTAAACACTAAAGACAACCAGATAGTACTAAGCATACAGACAAGTAAGAATTCTCCTACGTCCTTTCCTCTTCTCCCTGCTCATGCTTCAGCTCTGTAGAATCAGAAACCAAGCAAGTCACAGAAGTTGAAGCACTGGAAGAGGAAAGAAGAATCAGTTCTCCTTTCCCACAGCAGATGTAGACCTACACGGGGCAAACTAGAGGGCGGCGTGGGGTGGGGCTTGCCATTAGGACTGAAGTTTCCTGCTCTGGGCTGGATGTTAATTACTGAACTAAACCACTTTATGACCAAGAGTGACTGGAGGGGGACATTCCCTGGCGGCCCAGTGGTTAAGAATCTACCTTCTAATGTAGGTGAAGTGGGTTCAATCCCAGGTTGGGAAACTAGGATCCCACGTGTCAAGGAGCAACTGAACCCAAGAGATACAACTGAGACCTGACATAGCCAAAAATAAAATAAACAAACTTTTTCTTTTTTTTTTCCTCAGTGACTGGAGGACTTTTCATTATCTAATCCAACTTGGTTTTCATTCGAGTGGGAGGATGAATGAGTTTAAATGTATAGTGTGAGACTGCAACATTTCAATGCGATCATTTCAACCACATGTGTAAACATTTCTGAAAAGATAAAGAAAACATACCTAGAAGTGGAATCTCTGAATGGTGTAATTAGGGCCAAATAAGTTTCCTTGCTGTGTTTGTGTACGTGTATGTTTCTAAGTCTTTCAAGATTCCCACAGGATACATTGTGCTTAGGAATCAGGATGACGGACATACTGTACAGGGTACAGTAAATAGTACATAATTGTAGCAGATTTTGCCACCTTTTCCCTTGGACGGTGAATATTTCCTGGATAACTAACCTCAAAATCATTGAGTGTAAAAACCATCATTATTTAATTTATGAATATCAAACTGAAGATTAACTTTGTTTTAATGGCTATATTGGTATCAGCCCTTGTCTTAAAATGTCATGCTCACAGAAATTGAGTTATTTCACAGTGCATCCATTTTCTACTCTTTTACCCTCCAAATATCTGTCTATTTCTATATTTCTTCTTTCTATGAGACCTTATTAAAGCAATCTTTCTTTAAAAAAGGAAATATTTTGTGTTCACTTCAAGCCAACATTGTTCACCAAAGTTTCCCCCATATATAGACGAATTTCTTTCCCCTCCAGACTCCCACAGTGAATGAATCAGGACCATACCACTGAGCAGCTGACTGTGTACTATCTCGTGTAGTCAGATAGCTGGCTCTTCCTGAGTGTGAGGGTTTTTTTTTTTTTTTCCCTAACTAGCTGGTATATTTCTTAAAGCTACATGATACATGTAGTCCTTCCCAGGTGCCTTGAGCCCTTAACAACCTATTCAACACATCAGGTACGGAGACAAACTTACACTGAGTGGATTAGGTAAGGAGACAAGCTTTTTTTTCATTCCTATTTCCCTTGTGTGATAAGCTCTGAGATCTTGAGCTGCTCAGGAAGGCTCTATTAGCCACAGTTACAAGATTACTGCTGTTTTTCTGGTTTGTTCTCTCTTGCCTTCTGGTTTCTCTCCTGTCAACAACTTTATCTAGTGACCTTCATTTGGAGAAGTTCACTGACCCATATGCCAAGTGAAGCTCAGGAAAAGAAAGGAAAATGACCATAAATACCTGTACACCTGTTGTTTGATCTGGCTGTAATTTTGAGGATGATCAAGGAACTGTTTGCTTCTGTTAACTCTATTTTCCAAGTAACAAAGTATTTGAGGCATTAACTACTACTACTTTGACAGTGTATACAAAAAATTGTAGAGACTGACCTAAACAGCTTTTATTCTCAAAAAGGAGCATGTCTCTAAAAGCCACTAGTTGAGGAAAATTATTCAGTCTCAAATAGTTTATATGGGCCTGTAATTTGATGCAGCATTAGATTCAGTCTACCACTGGCTTTAAATATTTTGAAAGCAAGACCAGGAATTTGCCTTCAGCAAGGCCAAGGGTTACTGGAGTGATCTTTATGTTTTATATCCCACATTACAATTTTTTCCAAATGCTTCCAAGAAGTATTTCTTTGCCTGACAGCTCATTGCATGCAGCATTTTAGGTAACTGC
>SJYC01108587.1:0-13491 GCA_006408675.1 Madoqua kirkii
TGGGTGGGGTGTGGTGGGAGGGCGGGTATTTTGCTCTTCAGTTCTACTGGAGCCAGGAATAGGGTGACATCAGCAAGGCACCTAGGATGCAAAACTCTCAGGGTTGTGGTTTCAGGTTCACTGTATCACGTTGAGGAGGCAGGAGTTTGCTTGCTTGGTTAACTGAAGCCTGCACTTAAAGGTCGTCAAAACTAAATGAAGTTCAAATCCTAGAACTTCCCTAGTGTGCTACAGAGGAAGTTACCTAGGACTGATGCTAAAGTTGAAACTCCAGGATTTTGGCCCTCTGATGCAAATAGCTGACTCACTGGAAAAGTCCCTGATGCCGAGAAAGATTGAGGGCAGAAGGAGAAGAGGGCGTCAGAAGATGAAATGGCTGGATGGCATCACTGGTGCAGTGGACATGAACTTGGGCAAACTCTGGGAGATGGTGAGGGACAGGGAGGCCTGGCATGCTGCAGTCCATGGGGTCGCAAGGAGTTGGATATGACTGAGAGACTGAGCAAAAACAAGTTATCTAAAGTCTTAGGGAGCCTAGAGTGCTCGAATGGGTTTATCAGGTAGGACCTGCTCACTCACTTCCTCATCACATCCCCTGCAGAGTTATAAACACATTCTTTTTACCGAGGTTGTGAATAATACATTTGCAAGGGAGATCCAGCCTCCTTAAAGAGATCTGTGGTGGTTGTTCTCATAAAGGTTATTAATAATAGTGGAAACTGCAGTCATTAAACTAGGCTTTGCAAGGAGTTGGATAGACTGAGAGACTGAGCAAAAACAAGTTATCTAAAGTCTTAGGGAGCCTAGAGTGCTCGAATGGGTTTATCAGGTAGGACCTGCTCACTCACTTCCTCATCACATCCCCTGCAGAGTTATAAACACATTCTTTTTACCGAGGTTGTGAATAATACATTTGCAAGGGAGATCCAGCCTCCTTAAAGAGATCTGTGGTGGTTGTTCTCATAAAGGTTATTAATAATAGTGGAAACTGCAGTCATTAAACTAGGCTTAGAATACATAATATGAATAGAGGTACCACGATCTAGGAGAATCTTCATATTGACTCCTTTATCCAATAAGTGAGAACTACTCTGGCAAAAATGGCCAAATGGAAGCCACTGAAATTGTCTCTGTCCACCAAAGTAGTAAGCCAAAACCAATACCACATTTCTGGAAGGATTATGAAGATTAGTAACACCATCAAGGACTTGGAGGAGGTAGGAATGGTGATTCCTATCACCGCCTCATTCAACAATGCAGAAGACACAAATATCCTGAAGATTGTGGATTATCATAAACTTAACAAGATAGATAAGATAACCTGTTCTGTGGACATCAGTGAGTTCATTTCCTCAGCCACCTTGATCCTTGCCCAGTGAGATCACAAACAAAGTAGTTCTGGTGACAAGGCAGGGGTTATGTATGGGTTCAGTAATATGGACTTCCAATATGGAAGTGCAGTCTGGCTTCTGACTTTACAGAATGCCCAATCTTCCAGCAGCCTGCTGAGCCCTTGGTATGGCATCTTTACCCAGGGGAATCACTCAGCTACCTGGTTGTATGTACCGAAACACTTCCAGCATGGAAGGAGCAAAACTGTGTTCTCACTGGAATAGACACTTACTCTAATCTACATTTTCCCCCACTGTGTGTGTTAGTTGCTCAGTTGTGTTCAACTCTTTGTGACCCCATGGACTGCAGTCCTCCAGGCTCCTCTGTCCATGAGATTTTCCAGGCAAGAATACTGAAGTCGGTTGCCGTTTCCTTCTCCAGGGGATCTCCTGACCCAGGAGTTGAACCAAGGTTTCCTGCATTGCAGGCAAGCTCTTTACCATCTGCGTCACCAGGGAAGCCCCACCTGCAATATTTCTACCAAAACCACCATCCATTGACTCGTGATGCCCTCTTCACTGTAACATTCTACACAGCCAATCTCCTGATCAAGGAACTCATTCTACAGCAAATGAAACAGAAATGGGCCCATGCTCACGGTCTTATATTTCCTCGAATCCCTCCCAAAGTAGCTGGCCTAGTAGAAAAGTGGAATGGCTTTCAAAACTCAGAGTAACAACTGAGCAGCAAGACCTTGCAGGGCTGGGACAGTGTTCTACAGGAGGCAGTATGTGCTCTAAATCAGCCACCAATAGGTGGTAGTACTTCTCCCATTGACAAGATTTGTGGGACTGTAATCAGGGGTGGAAATGGCTGAGCCATCTCTTCTTAGTGATCTGCTAGAAACATTTTTGTGTCTTGTTCCCACAAGTGAGGGATCTGCTACAAGACAAGCTTTCTGAAGGAAGAATATTTCTCCCGTGGGACAGAGCAATGGTTCTTTGAAACTGAAACTTGAAACTGCCACCTGGCTATTTTGTGATTGTCAAGCCAGTGAATCAACAGACAAAAAAGGGACCTATTCTACTGAAAGAGTGACAGAGCCTGACTACGGAGGAAACAGGTTTGCTCCTATGTAAAGGAAGGAGGAATATGTTTGAAATGCAAGAAATTCCCTGGAGCCCCTTCACACTCCCCTGATCTATGATTAAATCATGTTAAAAGAAGCAGACAAGATTAACTGTAACAATTTTGAGTATTTCCTTCTTATTTTGAATATAAAATATTTGTGCATATATAAAGGATAAAGGGCTTCCCAAGGGGCTCGGTGGTAAAGAATCCACCTGCCAAGCAGGAGACACAGGTTCAATCCCTGGGTCAGGAAGAGCCCCAGGAGAAGGAAATAGTAACCCACTCCAGTATTTTCACTTGAGAAATCCCACCCACAGAGGAGCCTGGCAGGCTACATTCGTGGGGTCACAAAGAGACAAGGCTTAGCAACTATTTAATAAAACAAAACAACAACAAATCAAAAAAGAATAAAGAAAGAGGCTCTTAAATCTTAACTTTGCCAGTTACTAGTTCTGTGACTAGATTGAGTTAAAAAAAAAAAACAACCTCTCTAGGTCTGCCTCTACAAAATGAGAATAATTATACTATCTTTCTCAAAGGAGTTCTACAAATTTTAAATGGGTTAATACCTTTTCAGCACTCAGAATCGTGCCAGGCCCGGAGGAAGCATTCAGAGATAGCTGTCATTATTAGGACAGGCTGTAGTATCAGAGAAAGCAGATTCCTACAGACATGGTTGTCTCCTCTTCAGTGGAAACTTTCCCTAAGATGTTCCCCCAGTCCCCAAATCCTACACAGAAAGGGACAAATTCCCAGGCTTAAATTTCTTTTTGCTTGTTTGGCATTTTGTAAGGGACCCTTCCCAGTAAATGCCAATAAGCCTTGCCTGCATATTCAGGCCGTCCTCTTGCACTTTTGTGAAGATACTCTGAAAATAGCTTTTGCATGAGAAAGGGACTTAGGGGAAGGTTAAAAATGCTAAAATTTGACCAAGTCTCCAAATGAAAAATACAGCTTTAGGGGAAACCAGAGACATCTTCCTCTTTTTCTTTCACTCTCAAAATGCATTATGATGAATAATGCCTCAGGGCTGGTGTATGCAAACTTCCACTGTGCTTATGGAGAAAGATTATAATTGAATTCTCTATAATGATGGGCCAAAAAAAAAAAAAAAAAAAGACCCAGACAGACAAGGCTCAGAGGCTGCGGATCGGCCCAGTTTGGCTTCTAGCCCACAGCACCTACAATTATTCTGCAGTGATTTTTATTTATCTATTTAGTGCTCCCACTAGGCAAGGAGAGAGAGAAAGAGCAAGAGGGAGAATCTAGTCATAATTCAGCCCTCATGGTTAGGCAGCAAGCTCGAAATTGAAAAAGTTATTCAAATGGATAATGAAATGGGGCTGAGTTTCTAATGTCCCCTCCATGGGAAGATGGCATAAATTGTGGGACTTTGCAAATGGCTTACACACTGTTTGTGATGAGATTATTTAAGAATCAGCTCACTGATGCTATACCAGGGCATCATCCCAGGGTGAGTGGTGGGCCTCTGTGTTCTGAATCAAAAGGCAGAACAGTCTTTGCATTTGGTCTTGAAAGGTCAGTGACAGCCACCGAATGAAAGGAGGGCCCCCTTTTGTGCTACTCAGACACTGATGGGTAACAATGTGGGTAATAATTGCTCTTTAAGGATGTGGCTCTGGGTAAAACACATTCAAATACAATCAAACAATCAGTGTGTTTCTGGATGCAGCTGAATCGAGAGAGGAAAGGTTGACAATATGATACATCTAACAAAAATAGCATGTGACCGATTCCAGTTTCTAGTGGAGCTGTGATCGATACTGCACTTCTACCCCCACCTATTTTAAAGGTCAGTCTTGAAACTGTCCCCCCATTTTAAGAGCTGGCAAAAGACACATGGTGACCACTTGCACACCCTCATGCAATGCCCCCAAAGTTCAATGTGAGTTTTTTATTTACAAAGCACTTTCATTTACAACAGCTCAGGGAAGTGGGCATTTTATCACCATTTTGTAGTTCTGGAATAACTAAAGTTCAAGAAAGTAATTTGTATAGATCACACGGTTAGTATGTGGAGCAGAGATATGACCCTGAAGGTCAATAAGTTATCACCATATTTAAACTCATATCCCTTTCATAATTGGAAAATTAACACTCAGTTTTTAAAACCTGACACTTCAAGACCTAGAATAGTACTATATAATACAACTCTCTGTGATGATGGAAAAGTTCTATAATCTGTGCTGTCCAGTATGGTAGCTACTAGCTTACTGTAAACACTGAACACTTAAAACAGTGGTTCAGTTCAGTTCAGTCGCTCAGTCATGTCCAACTCTTTGAGACCCCATGGGCTGCAGCCCTCCAGGCCTCCCTGTCTATCACCAACTCCCAGAGTTTACTCAAACTCATGTCCATTGAGTCGGTGATGCCATTCAACCATCTCATCCTCTGTTGTCCCCTTCTCCTCTGGCCCTCAATCTTTCCCAGCAACAGAGTCTTTTCTAATCACTCAGCTCTTCACATCAGGTGGCAAAGTATTGGAGTTTCAGCTTCAGCATCAGTCCTTCCAATGTGGTTAAGTGTGATTAAAAAAGTAGTTGTGTGATTAAAAGTGGATTTTTAAATTTTATTAATTTATACTGAATTCAAATTTAAAAATCATATGTGGCTAGTAGTTACCATACTCATCAAGAGAAATCTATTCATTTACTCAACAATCAGGAAACATGTGTGTATGGGCTCAGTCACATTTGACTCTTTTGCAGTCCCATGGACTGTGGCCCACCAGGCTCCTCTGTCCATGGAATATTCCAGGCAAGAATACTAAAGTGGGTAGCCATTTCCTTCTCAAGGGGATCTTCCCAACCCAGGGATTGAACCTGGGTCTCCTGCACTGGCGAGCACATTCTTCACCACAGCACTGCTTGGGAGGCTGAAGTTCTGTGTTTCATATACATATATATCGATGTTATTGCATTATTTTGTAAGTAGGAAAAGAAAGTGGAAAAGAAACAGAATCACTTAATTTTTCCCTGGTAGTGTCTTCTTCATGTAGAAGAATCATGGAGAAATTGTGCAGCTTGGAACAAGAGGCTTAGCGCTGCTGACAGAGAAATCAAGTATGGCCCCAGGGGCTCCTCACCAGGAAAGTCACAGCAGTAGCTATGGAGCAAACACTGGGACAGAAGTTTGAGGCCAAATGGCAGATCTGAAACCAGCAAAGGGTAAGCGCTCAGGATTTGGGCTGCAAGCAGAACAGTTGAAATAGTCAAGAGTTTATGTCTTTGAAGCAATTAAATACAGGGCAAGAATTCAGGAAACTAATAATTAAAAAGAAAAGTTTCAGATGCTACCAGATGTTTACTGTCAGAAAGTAGAGGTAGAAGGAAAATAACACCGAGGATGGTCACTCTTTTGGGGGTGACCCCTGAGGGGCCAGGTTACAATTGTTTAAGGGTAACCCTTGGGACTGGAAGCAGAGAAATCAGATGTGACCTGTTGGTCAGGATGTTCCTGTTTGCAAGCAGAAGAATCTCAAGTGATACGTTTTAAACAGTGAGGACATTAACTATTTTGAAGGATGAGAAGTCCAGAGGTAGGGTGGATTCAGGGTTGCTTATTTTATCTCATTTATTTCTCACGACAGTTTCATGAAGGAAGTGTATTTTAGAGCCACAAAGAAATCAAGGCTTTCAGAGTTTTAATTATCTGTCCAAAGACACACAGCTGGTAAGAGGCATTATCAGCTTTAGTGGTGCCTAAAGCTTTGGGGTATAGAAAGTAACTATTTCATTTTGAGGGGGTCTCACTGATATAAAGGATTTTCAGTGTTTTATGACAGCATTAAAACAAGGCTAGTGGATATGGTTGGCAAAGGTTGGAATTCATAGTGTACAGAGACCATGAAGACAGAGTCCAAATCACACAGCAGTTCAAACTGGAAATAAACCCTATGGCACAAAACTCAGAGCTTTCTATCAGAACTGCTGCGAAGTCACTTCAGTCATGTCCGACTTTGTGCGATCCCATAGATGGCAGCCCACCAGGTTCCCCCATCCCTGGGATTCTCCAGGCAAGAACACTGGAGTGGGTTGCCATCAGAACTACTCAGCGTCATCTGATGTTTCCGTCTCATGACAAAAGAATAATAAACAAGCAAACAAACAAATAAAATCAAACACACCCCACGAGGTCTACTTTGTCTCCTGGCAGCCCTAGGCCCACCCAGTGCCTGGTGGCTATGATGTCAGCCTCGCTGCTTTTCCTGCATGCTCCTAATGGCTGTGTCTTGTAGAAATGAAGAGACTGTGAGGGGCAAAGTGAGGACACAGACTCAGCATCTGCAACCAAGGGGGTCAACATCCCAGGAGAAACTGCACCCCTCCCCGACCAAGCTCCTTCAAGGACAAAAGGGAGTCCTGGCCAAATCTAATGAAGTAGAATTTCAAATGATGAGACGCTTGACCTTCCCTTTCTACTCAATGTCTCAACTGGATCAGGCATCCAAAGCTAGCAAAAAGCAACAAACCCGTAAGCCTATATGAAAAGGACTTCAAAATAGATGCAGCCTATATAGAATCTGGTCAAAGAGTATTATTTTCGGCTGTAGAGAACTTCCATAACTGGAAGGCCTAAAACATACTCAGTAGATAGAGCTCAGGTTAGCTTAGCCTATGTGAAGAGCTAACATTATTTTTCAGAAGATAATTATCCATTTATTATCTTATCTATTGCCAATGTCATGTAACACTGAGAAGTTGATCAGCATACGGCCTAGAATGTCTAAGACTTGGGAATGGAAATAACTGCCAAATATGGATTAAATTGATAAAAATAATTCCAAACATGATTAGAGTCACTCTGTTGTATATCCTGCACAGCAGGTGGGAAATCCTTGAGAAGAATTAGGGAAAGGTTTAGGGAAAGCAGATTAATGGAGAAAAGATTAAATGTGTTTCAAAAGCAGTACAAAACATATTTTAAATGACAATCCTTCCATGGGCAATGTTAAAAGGTACTTGAGCACATGCAAAATTCAAGCCCTGGGTTTAAATGCTCTGCAGTAATAAAGGGAAATGTATCCTGTGGCCCAAACTGTGCATGTGGAACAAACTTGGACTTCACAAACATAAGGGGTGGTGGAGTTATTTTTCTTTTTGTCTTTACATTTCAGTACCTAACATTTCACTGTTATCTAGAAAAGCATCCTTATTGTAAAAGATTCAAACACTACAAAATTATATAAAATGAAATGTAAAGATCCCTCTGGGGGTCAAAACCCATGTGGCCCTCTCTTCCCCTGCCTCATATAACACCCCCCCCATACACACATTCCCAGGTGAGTTAACTAGTGCTTCTGATCATCTCCTATCCATATACCTGTAGTCACAGGTATACTTATATTTTGTTTTTGTTTCTCACACAAATATAAATAACAATGTGTCACTTGCTTTTTTCACATGTTAATGTATCCAGGTACTGTTTTTCATGTCAATATATATATATATATATATCTACTTTATTTTTTAATAGCTAACATAGTACCTCAGAACATGGATATCTGACAATTTATTTAGCTAGTGTCACACTGATGATATTTGGTGTGTTTGCAATGCTTTTTTAAGTTATCAAAGAAAGGCTTGTTTGCCCACTTATTAAGAGATATGAGGAAAGGCATCATTTTCATGTCGACTCACTTCTGATGATCATAATTCTACCTCTGTTGACCAAGGCCAGATAGCCACTACCATGACCCCGTTCTCTTTGCTTACTCTTAGCATACACTGCGCTGTTTGATCCTCAGTCCCGATGGCTCCGTAAAGCAGCATGATTCTCCTCCAGTGTTTGGCGCCATGGGGGGTCAGCTCCCTAGTGGTACTCCTGTGCGTCTACACGCCTCGAGAGCAGAGGCAGTCATGGCCTTTTTGTGGAATGCCAACCTCCGCAACAAAGAGCAGATTTGCTTGTTGTACATTATCTTTATTTTGTCTGGACAAAATGTCTCCTTCCAGAGCAAATGGCAACTTTGTGTGAGTTCATTATGAAAGACTTGCATTACCTAAGTCTGAAGGCTTGTTTAGTCACTTCAGTCATGTCCGGTTCTTTGTGACCGCATGGACTGTAGCCCTCCAGGCTTCTCTGTCCATGGGATGATCCCAGCAGGAATACTGGAGTGGGTTGCCAAGCCCTCCTTTAGGGGGTCTCCCCAACCCAGGGATCCAATCCATGTCTCCTGCAGCTCCTGCACTGGCGGGCAGATTCTTTGCCACTGAGCCACCTGGGAAGCCCAGCCTAAGCTTGGACACTCCCAGCTGTGAGAACCCACTGTGTGCACAGCATTCACCTGGGCCACTGCAGGCACTCCCCACCTGGAGGGGGTCTCGAGATGGAGGGGATATATGTATACATAGAGCTGATTCACACTGTTGTACAGCGGAAACTAATATAACATTGTAAAGCAATTGTCATCCAATAAAAATTAAAGATAAAATAACAGCTGTGACAAGTGCTATGAAGAAGGGATGTTGGGCTGAAGTAGAAGGATTTTACAGTTCAACACACGTTTTGCTGATATCCCATGTAAATATAGGACCGCTGAAAACTTTGCACTATTTGCCCAGAATGCTTTACTCCTACTTCTTGTCCTGTTACTTATGCCAGTATTCTGGGCAAATAGTGCAAAGTTTTCAGCGGTCCTATATTTACATGGGATATCAGCAAAACGTGTGTTGAACTGTAAAATCCTTCTACTTCAGCCCAACATCCCTTCTTCATAGCACTTGTCACAGCTGTTATTTTATCTTTAATTTTTATTGGATGACAATTGCTTTACAATGTTATATTAGTTTCCGCTGTACAACAGTGTGAATCAGCTCTATGTATACATATATCCCCTCCATCTCGAGACCCCCTCCACCCCCATCCCCCCTCTCTAGGTCATCACAGAGCACCAAGCTGAGCTCCCTGTGCGACACAGCAGCTTCCCACTAGACATCTATTTCACACATGGGAGTGTATATATGTCAACGCTGCTCTCTCAATTCATCCCACCTACCTCTACGCCCCTCTGAATTCTATTTATTTGTATTATTTGATCATATCTGTGCTGCTTTCTCCCACTCTGGACTATAAGCTCTGTAGAGAGAAGGATCATGCCTGTTTTCTACTCACGATAGGGTACTTATTGTCGAGATTATTGTTCAATAAATATGGATTGAATGCTGAATGAACAGAAAAGGTAGGAAATGTCATCTCAGTTTTATAGATGAGAAAATTGAAGCTAAGAGATAAATTTCTTATGGTCACACACAGCTACCTAAGGAGGCAGCATGAAGACTGACACTTAGTTTTTCTAAAAGTATGAGCTGCTTTTCATTAAGATTGTTCCTGTAAATCCAAGGCAGACTAAAAAGGTCTGTGTGAGGGTAACAGTATATAGGAGAAGAGTCTGAAGGGTGGTATATTCTAGAAAGTGTGTGTGTGTGTGTGTGCATGCTAAGTCACTTCAGTAGTGTCTGACTCTTTGTGACCCCAAGGACTGTAACCAGCCAGGCTTCTGTGTCCGTAAGATTCTCCAGGCAAGAATACTGGAGGTATTCTTGGAATACATGGCTAAAAAGTTGGCCATGCCCTTCTCAAAGGAAGGGTGGTAGGTCCATGTAAACAATGAACAAAAGAAGTGAAAAGAAAACAGACGAGGAAGGAGGACCAGAGAACCTCATGGTACATCCAAATGGAAAGGAAGAGAAAGAGCTTAAACGGGAGGTAGGCAGGAGGCTTGGCAGCAGAAGGACTGGGTGGAGTAAGAATTGAAAAGTGGCCTTAGATGAGGGTAAGAGGTCTAGGATCTGACTTGTCTCTGGGCACTTGTTTTCAGAACACAAGCATCTCCTTAGGAAAATAAAACATAATGAAAGTAACAATAGTTATTATTTATTGGACGTCTGGTATGTCAAGCATTGTGCTAGGTGTTTTACGTATATTCTTTTAGTTGGTCCCCCAGATGATCCAGTGAGAAAGATGTTAGCGTTACAACCCTGGCTTGTCCTTTTTCCTTCTAGTTGTTTCCAACATTCAAACTACTAAGTATATGAAAATTTTCTCTCTTTCTTTGTTTTCTTTCATTTTGTCTACTTCCCTCTTTGCCTCCTGGTCCCAACTCTGCAGTCATTTTCATAGCCAGGTGCTTAGGGCTTATGATACCCACGTGGAATTCCACTAGGTCTGCCTGCCTATCCCAACCTCATTCTATTAAGCTAATTGCCACAAAGTTTAGATGACTAGTGGATTCTTATCTCTCCTAAGGACCACTTTATTATAATAGAGTACTCTTGGAGAAATATTTAAGGTATTCTTTTAACCCTGTAAGTGAATCTCACAATGTCAGGCAGAGACACAGGGTATTTTTAAAGGATATATGATTTACTAGACATCTGAAATTAATCCACACCTAGATCTCTATGAATTCAACCAACTGGAAGATTGACCTCTTGCTGGTCATCTAGTTTTCTTTCTCCCACACCACACACACTTATGTATTAAAATTCTACGCTTACACATAGAATGTGGGTAGACAAACAATTTACTTCCTATATAGATAGCAGTAGAGAAGGCAATGGCACCCCACTCCAGTACTCTTGCCTGGAAAATCCCATGGATGGAGAGCCTGGTAGGCTGCAGTCCATGGGATCGCTAAGAGTTGGACACGACTGAGCAACTTTTCACTTTCATGCGTTGGAGAAGGAAATGGCAACCCCCTCCAGTATTCTTGCCTAGAGAATCCCAGGGATGGGGCAGCCTGGTGGGCTGCCGTCTGTGGGGTCGCACAGAGTCAGATACGACTGAAGTGACTGAGCAGCAGCATAGATAGCAGTTCTCTCCACTGTTAATGACATTATCCTGTTCCCATGGAATCCTTGGGAACTGGGAAAGCTGAGATGTTCCCAGGATGTGGTGAGTAAGGGCAACTGTTCTGTTCCTCTCTTCTACTGTGGAACGATTGAGAGTAACTGGGAGAAAGGTGGTTGGGTGAAGCCAGCTTTTTGAATGTGTATTTTATACAAAGCCTGAGAACCATGAGAAGTCTTCTGACAATGATGATTAGTTGACTTGTACTTCACTGAAGGTGCAATCAGAGTTGTCATGTGACACATGGGGAGATTTTCCCTAGCCATAAATGAGTTCTCAGGAGCTCCATAAGCTTCCCAGGTGGCTCAGTGGTAAAGAATCCGCTTGACAATATAGGAAACAAGGGTTTGATCCCTGAGTTGGGAAGGTCCCCTGGAGGAAAAAATGGCAGTCCACTCCAGTATTCTTGTTTGGAAAATACCGTGGACAGAGGAGCCTGGTGGGCTACAGTCCACAGGGGTTGCAGAGTCAGACATGACTGCACAACTGAGCACAGACTGTAGCTCCATGTAGAATTTAGCCATCTTCTCCAGGACCATTTCCTTCCCTAGTGGAAATCTTCTCACTCCAACATGGATGGGGATTCCTAGTTATCACCTCACTCCTGGATTACACCTCTTGGTCTAAGTCTTTTGTATTGATATTTTGGTTGAACTGTCTACTTGGCTTTTGAGTTTTATCCATCACTATTGTTTCTTGGGTCTTCTGTATTTCTGTTCTGTATAAATGTGAAAATTGGTCTCACTTTACTTCTGTCCAGTATAAGCTTCTGGGATTCCAGTGTCCTGGGCTCTCACTTGTCCAAGACGGAGATTTTGACAGGATTCTGCAAAAATTTTTTTTTCTTTCCCTCACACTACAATAAGAATCGATTAGTCAAGTTGACTAAGTGCTGCTTAGTTACAAAAGACACAGAGTGCTGCTTAAGCCAGTATCATAGTGGGTAATTCTTGCTCAGTCTTTCTTTCTAGACAAAAGAAAAGTCAGAACTGAGAGCTTGACTGGATATGGAGATTCAGTGGGACTGTTAGCATAAAACTGAATATTGTGTGTCAGAGTGTCCAGTCTCAGTTGAAATTAGAAACGAAGCTGTTAAAAGGACCAAGATGAAAGTCAGCATAGCTGGGCCAAGAGAAAGAATCCAGGTACAAAGTAATAAATCTGAGGATATTTAATAGAGAAGGAGGAGACTGGAGACAACTCTTAGCTGCTAAAGGGAATCTGCAGGGTGCCTGTAGCCTCAGATATGCAAGTACAGAGTTTGTTAAGGAGGCCAAATTGGTATTAACAGTCATGTCACTGAGAGATCCATGTACTGTGATTTTTAAACTCTGGATTTGATTAGAAAAGATCTTATTAGGTACCTATTGTAAGTATATGAATGAGTTAGTGACTGCTCTGTAACAAACCACCCAAATACTCAGTGATTTAAAACAATTTATTTTATAAATGTATGAATGACATCAGTCAGTTCAGTCGCTCAGTCGTGTTTGACTCTTTGCGACCCCATGAATCGCAGCACACCAGGCCTCCCTGTCCATCACTGTCTCCAGGAGTTCACTCAAACTCACGTCCATCGAGTCGGTGATACCATCCAGCCATATCATCCTCTGTTGTCCCCTTCTCCTCCTGCCCCCAATCCCTCCCAGCATCAGGGTCTTTTTCAATGAGTCAGCTCTTTGCATGAGCTGGCCAAAGTAGTGGAGTTTCAGATTCAGGATCAGTCCTTCCAATGAGCATCCAGGACTGATCTCTTTTAGGATGGACTGGTTGGATCTCCTTGCAGTCCAAGGGACTCTCAAGAGTCTTCTCCAACACCACAGTTCAAAAACATCAATTCTTCGGCACTCAGCCTTCTTCACAGTCCAACTCTCACATCCATACATGACCACTGGAAAAACCATAGCCTTGACTAGACGGACCTTTGTTGGCAAAGTAATATCTCTGGTTTTGAATATGCTATCTAGGTTGGTCATAACTTTTCTTCCAAGGAATAAGCGTCTTTTAATTTCATGGCTGCAATCACCATCTGCAGTGATTTGGGAGCCCCCAAAATGACATATGTCACTATAATTAATGCTTATGGGGGTTGGCTAAGGTAGGCTGAGCTTATCTAACCAGCTCTATTCATCCTGGTTGGACTTACTCATGTGTTGA
>SJYC01108588.1:0-10825 GCA_006408675.1 Madoqua kirkii
GACATATGTCACTATAATAATGCTTATGGGGGTTGGCTAAGGTAGGCTGAGCTTATCTAACCAGCTCTATTCATCCTGGTTGGACTTACTCATGTGTTGATGGGACAGGGGAGTGGTGGGACTTCTGCTCTAAGCTTGGGGACCTTTGTTAGGACAATTCCACTCCTGATATCTCTTATCCTACTCCTGAGACTAGCAGATTAATCCAGCATGTTCTCATGGTGATGTGAGAGGAGCAAGAGCAGAGCAGAAAGATATAAGGTCTCTTGAGGCCACAGGTGGGAATTGGTATATGTCTCAATCTGCCCTCATTTTATTGGCCAAAGCATATCACAGGACCACCTTCAAGACCAGAGATAAGCAAGTATATCCTGTTCACAGCAGGAGAGCATTGTAAAGATTCATAGCAAGGAATGTGAATTCAGGAAAGGGTGAAGGATTGGAGGCAATAACACAATCTACACAATGTGAGAGGCACTGATCTAAGAACTCCAAAACTCTTATATGCTTAATCATGGGGAGGCATTATTGCCCTGATTCCAGAAATAGCCCCAAAGGCTTACGTCTGTCACTAAGGATGACACAACCACTAAGTGGCAAATCATGAATTTCAACCTATACCTTTCTAGTTTAAAATCTGCAATCTTTCCACCATGAGATAAGAATTCACCAAACTATCTTGCATTCCAGTTAATTTTTACACAGAATACATATATATATATACAAACATACATGTTACATTTGAAACCTTAACAATTCAATAAATAATGTTGAAATTAAAGTGAAAATTTTAAAAAGCCCAATTTCACTGTATATTCTTCCTATTTGCTAGGAATCTCCATGGATTTGTTCAATATTTTCTGTAATTTATTATTTGTTTTTAGAATATTCTAGAAAGTTAATAAGAACTTTCCTGATAATTTTTCTTGTCATTTATATATAAATATATAGAGTTGATATTCAATATGTTTTAACATGGAACTCATTAGGAAGGCAATTCTTTTACAGTATGAAAAACATTCCTTTACTTAAAAGAAAAATTCCCACACCTTAGCATTAGGTAAAGCAATTAGCTATCAAGATGTCCTTTTAAAATACTTTCAGAGGGTTCACATAAAGTCCTCCTGCCATAGCCAAGCCTGTGGAAACTGTAACAACTAGAGTGGATTTAGAGAATGATGGCCAGAATCATCATGGTCAAAAGGATTATTCCTTTAGACAAATGAGTTTTTTCTATGTGAAGTCAAACAAACAATGGAGCCTCTCAATTACTTCTCAGACATCTTCTGAGAAATAACAAGATGATGGATCTCAACAGCCACTAATTGACCAAGCCAAGAAATGACAAAGAATCCCTGCTGACTAAGCTCCTGGTCATCTGTGAATTCTTACCAGGGTAGAACTTGGCATCATCCATCAGTTATGGCAAGCCTCGTTTCTACTCTCTACTAACCCTGTGTTAGAGCCTGAGACCAAGACAAATCCATTTTCACATATGAACTTGGCAAAATTATCTATAAAATGACAGTCTAAGGGATGACTTGTGCAAAAGACAATTCAGAGTATAGGATGGTGAACTGAGCTAAGCGTCAAGAAACCTGAGTTCTGGTTTAACTATTAAATAGCAATGAAACCTGAAGTATATCATTTCCCTTTAATTATATGTCAGGCCCTGACATATAATGGTATAGAATTATTATTCTATATTCATTATCATATAATGGTAAAGAATCCACCTGCAATGCATAAGACCTGGGTTTGATCCCTGCATTGGGAGGATCCCTTGGAGAAGGGCATAGCAACCCATTCCAGTATTCTTGCCTGGAGAATCTCCATAAACAGAGGAGGGCTACAGTCCATGAGGTTACAAAGAGTTAAACACGACTGAGCAACTAAGCACAGCAGAGAATAAAAAGCTAACACATGAGAACTGAATAGTCCTGAGTTCCAGTTCCACTTCAACACAAAGAGCTGGGAGTTCTTGGGCTGTTACTCAATCTCCTTGACCTTCTGCTTACTCATTTATTTAACAGATAAAACACCCACTTTTCCTTTCCCAGAGAGCTGAGAAGAAGAGTTGCTAGTCAATAACTGTCAGTTTGCTCCTTCACTCCGATTACTCTATAATGGTGGACATGTGTGTGCTCAGTCACTTAGTCTATAACAATAGTGTTCTGTAATTCTAAAAACTAGACTGTTGGATGGTTTGAATTATTCTCTTAATCTATAAGACATTTCCTTCTAACAAGTCACTAGCAATAATACTTCATAGCACATCTCTTTTTAAGACCTTTGAGGTTACAAAGAGTTAAACACGACTGAGCAACTAAGCACAGCAGAGAATAAAAAGCTAACACATGAGAACTGAATAGTCCTGAGTTCCAGTTCCACTTCAACACAAAGAGCTGGGAGTTCTTGGGCTGTTACTCAGTCTCCTTGACCTTCTGCTTACTCATTTATTTAACAGATAAAACACCCACTTTTCCTTTCCCAGAGGGCTGAGAAGAAGAGTTGCTAGTCAATAACTGTCAGTTTGCTCCTTCACTCCGATTATTCTATAATGGTGGACATGTGTGTGCTCAGTCACTTAGTCTATAACAATAGTGTTCTGTAATTCTAAAAACTAGACTGTTGGATGGTTTGAATTATTCTCTTAATCTATAAGACATTTCCTTCTAACAAGTCACTAGCAATAATACTTCATAGCACATCTCTTTTTAAGACCTTTTCCTATTGGATTCTGCTCTATCCATTTGCTAAAAGACATTCTTGTTGTAGACTTTCTCATAGAAATAATCTCAATCAATGGGAAGACAATATGGGAATTTGTCCATCCTTTGATCCATCTACAGGTTCTTCATATGCTTACATCTCCCAAAACTGTACAATATCACAGTAGGTTTCACTCAGTAGTAAAACTAAGAGCCGCACTGACTGACAATGCTTTGGTCAGTCTTATCTGAAAAATATGCAGGAAAACTCACATTTGGAAAAGAAAGTCTGGCATTTATCTTTCTCTTAATTGTTACATCCCTTAAAAGTTTTAGGGGAAAGGATTATCCTTTGATACCAATGTCAGTTTTGAAAAATAAAATACATTTGGATTTAGAAGAGTTTTGGTTTGCACCTAACTTGTCACTTCTGCTGGTCTGGATCCCAGGGATTTGGGGAGGTACTGCAGAAAGGAACAAAAGACACAGAAAGAACATCTGTCTGATTGGCAGGTACAGTAAGCACTTACTTTCAACATTATGCAGCTTCCTTTGGGTTAACTATCCAAAGGAAAATATTTATTAATGGTCTGTAATACATGGCAAACTATAGATAGGATTTATATGGAAATTTTACATATGTTGTCTGATTTGACCCTCATAGTTATATAGCAGTGATGGTTAGAGGGGAAATGAGCATGCAATTGATCATTATAACTTAATAATCTGTCATGTATTAATATTGGTAACAATTAACAATGATAATCTTAACATTAAGACCTTTATTGCATGCCAGGTACTAATGCTAAGATCTTTACTTCCAGGGTCATACTTAGTCCTCCCATGATGTTATCAATCCTATTTAGAAAGGAAGACTCTCCAAAGTCACTAATAAATTTGTAAAACCAGTGCTGTTTAACAACAAATACAGAAGGATTTATTAAGGAAAACATTGGGGGGTTGGGGAACTCCTAATTTTATATAGAGAGTAAATACTGAAGGTAAGAATTGTGCCTTTCATGTCAATACCATTGTTCATTTCAATATGCCAAACCCTGGCTTACTTTTTACCCTGGCAAAGAACATAGAAATCCTTTTGCTGGGAAAAGAGGCAATTAAAGTGGAAGTAAATATGTAGCCAGGTATCATGTAGTCAAAAATACTCAGGTCAGTTTTTCAGGGTGATCTCATGCTTTCAACTTAGGAATATATTAATATATACCATAATTTCTCCCACTACTTGAAAAGAGATCTTTAAGTCACATATAAAAAGGGGCATACATAAGGTAAGGTTGAATCATATGGAACTGCCAATTTCCAACCATTTTCAACCTATAAAAATGGCAGAAATATAATGTTCAAATTGAAAACAACATATTCCTGAATGTGGACAGTAATTCAACTTGATCTTAAAATCCACTAAAACAAAGCAAATAGATTGTTCTAAATATATAAGCCTAAGAAGAAGGGAAAACAGGAGAAGCAACAATAATTCAAAAGTTTGAAGGTGGAAAAGCAAGCAGATGAGTGATAACGCATCTAGCACCTGTGATAAAACTGTAAGATGAAGTAAGGAAATCTGACAACCAACCAAAGGTGTACTGCAGAATCTCAAAAAGGCTCAGGAACTAATAACACTAGGACTTCTGGAACTAGGAGTGAAGAGGTAGAAAGGTAAAATCAAATGACTATCAAAAGCATTTTTTAAAAGGAGTTCCCTTCCCAAGGGCTTCCCTGGTGGCTCAGAGGTTAAAGCGTCTGCCTCCAATGCGGGAGACCCGGGTTCGATACCTGGGTTAGGAAGATCCCCTGGAGAAGGAAATGGCAATCCACTCTAGTATTCTTGCCTGGAGAATCCCATGGAAGGAGAAGCCTAGTAGGTTACAGTCCTCGGGGTCTCAAAGAGTCGGACACGACTGAGCAACTTCACCTCACCTCACCTCACCTCCCTTCCCTATTCCACATTCCTGGGTGACAAGTCCTTCCCCATTTCATGAAATGTTTGAAGGTTTACTCTCTGGAAGAGATTTTTTTAAAGGTCTGCAAACACAGTGTAGACAAACATAGCGGATGGTGCTGAGTGGTTAATCACATACCCAATGCCGAGAACTTTCAACACTCTTCTGTGGTTCAATTTAGAATGCTGGTGGCCAGGTTTTGCCCTCCAGGCACGGTACTGGAACAGTATTCCCTGGAGTATGTGACAAGCCCAAGGGAAAACACAGAAAAATAATCATATCAGCGGTTCCCCAAAAGAGCTCATCCACAAAATGCTACCGTGGATCTCACATTTAATCAACTACCTTATTTCCCATAATTGCAAAAAAAAATAAGATAGTGAGGACAGTCTTATAACATGTGAGACACATAATAACACGTGAGGACAGCCTCTAACACAGAAGATGGAGGTCAAAGCAAACAAACAGAGCAATGCAAATCAGAAGAGGCAGATTATACAGGGAGAAGACAGCAACAGACATATCATCAATCATCATTCATTGGCAGAAATAAGAAAAGATAGTACATCCACAAAACTAGAACAGAACACTGTGTAGAAGGAGCAGTTAGAATACCGCCCCCCCCACACATACAACACACCTGAAAATCAAAAACATAACAGCAGAAATGAAAAAAATCTCAATGAAGGCAAATTTTGAAAAGATTTTTAAAATTAGAGTCAACTTGTTTCAAGATGCAAAAACCAGTTGGCCTATACAGAAGAGAATGAATTAGGAAAGGAAATAATAATACCATTCGAATATTTCTTATAATCGAAGGACAGAATCTCCAAATTAAAAGGGTCCCTGGAGGAGGCAGTGTGAGAAACTGGGTCACCAGTGGATACTCTTGTGACGTTTTAGGGTGTTTGGCTCAAAGAAAAGTTCCTCCAAGCTGATGATAACAATAAGCAAATACCCCAAAAGAAGAATCAGAATAACTTTAGATTTCTAACCAGAATGATGAAAAACTCAAAGGCAGGAAATCCAACTCAGGAGAAAAACCAAAACAGATTTCTAGTATGGCACTGTTCCACTTGTCTGGACAGCACTTAGCTGCAATAGGAGGAGGATAAAGGTATTCTAGAAGAATATACCCAAGCAAAAAAATTAAAATATTTAATGTCTTGATATGGTTGACTATGTAGAAGTTTGTATTGAAAAACTTTGAGAAAATGTGGGGGAAATTAGCAATTCATGCAAAGGTGACTAGTAACATGAAAATACACACACTTGCACTCAAACACATTCACACATACACATCAACCCACTTTAGAAAAGACAAAGGGCAAGGAAGACAGCAAATGCAGAGTCGTATTCTACAATATGGAGCTTCCCAAGTGTTACTAGTGGTAAAGACACAGGCTCAGTCCCTGGGCTGGGAAGATCCCCTGGAGAGGGCAAGGCAACCTATTCCAGTATTCTCACCTAGAGAATCCCACAGACAGAGGAGGCTGACAACTGCAGTCCATAGGGTCGCACAGAGTTGGACCTGACTGAAGCGACTTAGCATGTATGCACTCTACAATACAAAGCCAGAAACATGAGCACAGGAATACTGAATTCTGATTTAGCCAAATGCAATGGGGAAGGAAAAGCAGAAAAGAACTTTAGTCCTTATCTATAATAGAAAGATAGAAAGTAATACTTAAAATGCATTAATCCAAAGAGAGTAATATGTGCATATTATTTAGAAATGTGAATGCTTAAATACTAAAAGATAACCCCCCAAATCAAAATAGTTGCCTCTAAACAAGGAGACTAGAAAAATTGTAGAGTGGTAGGGCAAAAAATTACTTAGAAATTGTTATAAGCCTTTTAGAACTATTTGACTTTCAAGTTATGTACATTTATTACTTTCATAAAATAAATATTAATTAAAAAAATCCAAGTTCAGTGAGCATGCTGATACAAGCTCTTTGAAAACATTTTTCCTCTAGTTTTGACACAAGCCTTTTTATCATTTTCAACACTTACAAAATGTGCAATATTTGCAGAGCAGTGTGTTAAGCACTGTTCCTGAAATGCAAGAATGCATCATTTTTAATAAACTCACCTTTATGAAGTTCAAAGTTTGACCTTACAAGATATATTGAAAAAGAAGGGTCAACCTTTCACTGTGTATTAACCAGAGCAGTAAAGGAGAAGCACTTAGGCTAGAGAACATCACACATGGGACAGCAAAGTTTGATAAAATTAATATTAATTACTAGGAGATATCTTTAAGAAAAAAAAATGTTATACTCTGTTGAGCTTTAAATCTTCATTGCTTCCTAAAGTGACTGTTGTGTCCATGGAACTCTGTTGACAAATCATTTCACATCCTGTGGGTGGGTCTTGGAACATCCTCTCTGTGCTTACAAGAACAATAATTTTGGCAAGAAGCTGTTTGTGTACAAACTTTATTTCTCTTCGCTCTGGGTAGAAATCCCTCCAAGGGCCTTTGCTCTGAGCCAAATGTGGATGGGTGAAGTCTGACATAATTCTTATTTTTGCATGTGATCACTTAGGAGAGTCTTGGTCCTTCAGTTTCAGTTCTGAATGGTCATTTTCTGATGGTCTATCTTTAAGGACTGCTGTTGAGAAATACTTTCTTCACATAAAAACCATTCACTTTGCTTGAACTCACCCTCTACCCTTCTATTTTACATTCTTCACCACTGACCCTGCTGGGCTTGGTTTTCTTTGGTCCATTGGCTGTAAGTCCCTAGTCTTTCGCCCAGGGGGCTTGCATTTTATCAAATGTTTGTACATTTTGTGGGATTTCGATCAGGTATGCAAAGGCTTCTGTAGTTAATTCTTGACCCTGATGAAAGGGTCATGGATGCCTTAGGTCCTATTATCATGTTTACAAGTTTAGTGTTGTCTTTTGCTATTCCTGCAAACTCTCTTATTATTTTTCCTATTATCAGTCAAAGGAATATTATCTGATGATTTTGCTGACTTTAGGGCAATTCCTAAAGTTCTGAGGTCAGGGCTTGGGCCTGGAGGAGCTACCCCATGCCAGAGTCAGGGGCAGCGGCCGAGAGGAGCAACCCCACGTGCAAGGAGCGGAGACTGCATGAGCGCATGAGGGCCTAGAGGAGCTACTCCATGTTGAAGGTCAGGAGGGGTGGCGGTGAGGAGATAACCCTCATCCAAGGAAAGGAGCAGTGGCTGCACTTTGCTAGAGCAGCCGTGAAGAGATACCCCACACCCAAGGTGAGAGAAACCCAAGTAAGACGGTAGGTAGTGGAAGAGGGCATCAGAGGGCAGACACACTGAACCCATAATCACAGAAAACTCATCAATCTAATCACACTAGGAGCACAGCCTTGTCTAACTCAATGAAATTAAGCCATGCCCGCGGGGCCACCCAAGACGAGCAGGTCATGGTGGAGAGATCTGACAGAATGTTGTCCACTGGAGAAGGGAATGGCAAACCACTTCAGTGTTCTTGCCTTGAGAACCCCATGAACAGTATGAAAAGGCAAAATGATAGGATACTGAAAGAGGAACTCCCCAGGTCAGTAGGTGCCCAATATGCTACTGGAGATCAGTGGAGAAATAACTCTAGAAAGAATGAAGGGATGGACCCAAAGCAAAAACAATACCCAGTTGTGGATGTGACTGGTGATAGAAGCAAGGTCCGATGCTATAAGAGCAATATTGCATAGGAACCTGGAATGTCAGGTCCATGAATCAAGGCAAATTGGAAGTGGTCAACCAAGAGATAGCAAGAGTGAACGTCGACATTCTAGGAATCAGTGAACTAAAATGGACTGGAATGGGTGAATTTAACTCAGATGACCATTATATCTACTACTGCAGACAGGAAAACCTTAGAAAAAATGGAGTAGCCATCATGGTCAACAAAAGAATCCAAAATGCAGTACTTGGATGCGATCTCAAAAATGACAGAATGATCTCTGTTCGTCTCCAAGGCAAACCATTCAATATCACAGTAATCCAAGTCTATGCCCCAACCAGTAACGCTGAAGAAGCTGAAGCTGAACGGTTCTATGAAGACCTAAAAGACCTTTTAGAACTAACACCCAAAAAAGATGTCCTTTTCATTCTAGGGGACTGGAATGCAAAAGTAGGAAGTCAAGAAACATCTGGAGTAACAGGCAAATTTGGCCTTGGAATGCAGAATGAAGCAGGGCAAAGACTAATAGAGTTTTGCCAAGAGAACACACTGGTCATAGCAAACACCCTCTTCCAACAACACAAGAGAAGACTCTACACATGGACATCACCAGAAGGTCAACACCAAAATCACATTGATTATATTCTTTGCAGCCAAAGATGGAGAAGCTCTATACAGTCATCAAAAACAAGACTGGGAGCTGACTGTGGACACCACATGAGAAGAGCTGACTCATTGGAAAAGACTCTGATGCTGTGGGGGGATTGGAGGCAGGAGGAGAAGGGGACGACAGAGGATGAGATGGCTGGATGGCATCACTGACTTGATGGATGTGAGTCCCAGTGAACTCCAGGGGTTGGTGATGGACAGGGAGGCCTGGTGCACTGTAATTTATGGGGTTGTAAAGAGTCAGACACCACTGAGCGACTGAACTGAACTGAACTGAAGCTTCAGGTACTATATAATGGCGTATCCTTTTAGATTGTTAAGGCAGCAGCACATATGCAGAATCCTTACTATTTTCATATATTTTGTACCAGTAATCTGACTCTTGTAAATTTGTCCTAAGGTAATAATTAACATGAAAAAAGTGATATGTAAAACATATTTATAGCAGCATTATTTCTAATGGTTAAAACAACCCTAAATGTCCAATGATAAGGAGTTAAGATAACTGCAGTATATTCATTTCAGGAAACATTAGGTATACAGAAAATTATGAAGACAAAGTATAGGAAATGGGAAAGCACATATCAACTGTTAGGAAAAAACAGACAAAAGCTGTGTGCAAAGTGATTGCAACAGTTTATGATTATACATAAACAGTTTTTATACAATTAATATATAGTTTTTATACAGTTATTATACAGTTTATTATTACAACTGAATAAACACATACACACATGTATAAAATGTTACAGACACCAATAAAAATATAAGCAGTTAAAGTAATTGAATGGTTATATTATATCTTTATTTTCCTCATGACATATTACAAAGTTATCTTAGTAGTAAGTGAATATAATTAATGACACAGATTGAAAAAATATTATAAAAAATCTGCTTTTGTAGTGTATGTGCTGTGTTTTGAATGTGGAACTCTTCAGATCAGTTCAGTTCAGTCGCTTAGTCATTTCCGACTCTTTGTGACCCCATGAATCGCAGTACGCAAGGACTCCCTGTCCATCACCAACTCCCGGAGTTCACTAGGACTCACCTCCATCTACTCAATGATGCCATCCAGCCATCTCATCCTCTGTTATCCCCTTCTCCTCCTGCCCCCAATCCCTCCCAGCATCAGAGTCTTTTCCAATGAGTCAACTCTTCGCCTGATGTGGCCAAAGTACTGGAGTTTCAACTTTAGCATCATTCTCTCCAAAGAACACCCAGGATTGATCCTCTTTAGAATGGACTGGTTGGATCTCCTTGTAGTCCAGGGGACTCTCAAGAGGCTTCTCCAACAGCACAATTCAAAAACATCAATTCTTCGGTGCTCAGCTTTCTTCACAGTACAACTCTTACATCCATACATGACTACCAGAAAAACCATAGCCTTGACTAGATGGACCTTTGTTGGCAAAGTAATGTCTCTGCTTTTGAATATACTATCTAGGTTGGTCATAACTTTCCTTCCAAAGAGTAGGCGTTTTTCAATTTCATGGCTGCAGTCACCATCTGCAGTGATTTTGGAGCCCCCCAAAATAAAGTCTGACACTGTTTCCCTTGTTTCCCCATCTATTTCCCATGAAGTGATGGGACTGGATGCCATGATCTTCGTTTTCTGAATGTTGAGCTTTAAGCCAACTTTTTCACTCTCCTCTTTCACTTTCATCAAGAAGCTTGTTAGTTCCTCTTCAGTTTCTGCCATAATGGTGGTATCATCTGTGTATCAGAGGTTATTGATACTTCTCCTGGCAATCTTGATTCCAGCTTGTGTTTCTTCCAGCCCAGCATTTCTCATGATGTACTCTGCATCGAAGTTAAATAAG
>SJYC01108589.1:0-50971 GCA_006408675.1 Madoqua kirkii
CACTGCTCCTTTCCTTGGATGAGGGTTATCTCCTCACCGCCACCCCTCCTGACCTTCAATGTGGGATGGCTCCTGTCAGCCCTACTTTGCCCCAGCAGCCACAGCTCCTTGGACGTGGGGTTGGTTGCTCCTCCTGGCCGCCGCCCCTGGCCTCGAGTGTGGGGTTGCTCCTCCTGGCTGCCGGGCCTGACCTTTGACTTGGGGTGTCTCCTCTCGGCCATTCCTGCGCTGTCTCAGCCTGACACTCTAGGCCGCTGCCCCTGACCTCGGACGTGGGGTAGCTCCTCTCGGCCACGCTTAGCGCCCCAGCCCGCAGCCTCCTGCGCTTAGTGCCCTGGCCCGCGGCCGCCTGCGTGTGCTTTGGAACTCTTCCGTTGAGTTCAGTCACTCAGTCGTGTCAGACTCTTTGCGACACCATGAATCACAGCATGCCAGGCCTCCCTGTCCATCACCAACTCCCGGAGTTCACTCTTAGGGCCCCTAATTAATAGTTTGCTTACACATATAAACAGTTTGAACTAAGATGTCAGGGAAAAGTTATTCTCAGCTCAGTAGTGATAACTAATATCATGCAAACTCAGGGAATTTACCTCCGCACAATGAGCTAGCTTCTTTCCCATCCCAAATTTGACTGTTGTCTTTAATTTTTCACTACCTTGAGGAGCTTTCCTCCACCTTTGCTTCTTTCAGAAGTTTGAATCCCTGGCAATCACTTGGGGTAATGCAGAATTCAGACCAAACTGTGTTAAAGTTTATTTTATGACTGAGTTTCTTTGGGATGATGACTGAATCACTTACCAAGTCTCAGTTTCTACATGTGTAGAAGGGATATAATAATAGTCCCTCTCTCTTAGGGCTGTAATGATAAGGTATGTGAAGCTTCCAGCATAAGTGCCCCCTTGTAGGGGGGACTCAATAACTACAGTACAAATTTCCCGTCCGAAGGCTGAAAAGACAAGTGGCATTACAGGGGCCATGAATTGGTGGGGATTGGTATGAAATTTCTTAAGTAGCTCTATCTCCCTTAGCTGGCACCAAGCCCTGCTCATTACAAGGTGTAACCCCAAGCTGTAGAGTGGTCATGCCCTGATAGCAAGTTTCTGACATGACTATCATTGTTGTTACTGTTCAGTAATTAGCTGTTGTTCAGTTCAAACTCTTTGTGACCCATGGACTGCAGCAGGCCAGGCTTCTCTGTCCTTCACTGTCTCCCAGAGTTTGCTCAGACTGAGTCCATCGAGTTGGTGATGCTATCTCGCTCATCCTGTTGTCCCCTTCTCCTCCAGCTCTCAGTCTTTCCCAGAATGAGGGTCTTTTCCAAAGAGCTGACTCCTCGCCAAAGTACTGGAACTTCAGCGTCAGTTCTTTCAGTGAATATTCAGGGTTGATTTCCTTTAGGATTAACTGGTTTGGTCTCTCTGTACTGCTTAATTTTCACTATAAAGGCAAAGTGTGCTTTCTAAATAAAAGTTAGGAGTAAAAAACAGAGAATAACCACTTAAAGCCACCTTATTTTAAGAAGATAGTTGTCAACTTTCTGGTTTATTTCCCTCCAGGTTTTCCTTGTGCATAGATTTTGGTTGCATTTTAAACACAATTGTAATCATGCCACACATATGACTTTGCCTCCTGAATATTTCATTTCAATATAGCAGATAAGCTCTTTTCATGCCATTTCATAGTTTTCAGGGCCATTATTTCTAATGGCTATATAACATTCTAGTTTGAAAAGCTTACAAGCAATATACATGCTTTCCTTTCCTTGACAGAAAACCTCTAGTACAATCTTTTCATTTCCAGGGAGACTTCTTTGTTACCAGGTGGCCCCAGATCACATAGCCAAAAGTGCTTAGGAGCAAAAAATTCTAGCTGGAAAGGGTAGAGGGTGCAGAAGTGGAAATAGGAATGATCAGTGAGAGAGGAAGCTAGAAAGAGGACGGAGGGAGACAAAGGGAAAGAAAGGAGAAATAAGAGGAACAAGGAGAAGGAATACAGCATACAAAAATATAAAGGAAAAGGAAAGAAGAAGAGAAGAAATGAAAAGGAGAAAAGGTACAGAAAGAGGAGGAAGGAAGGAGAATGAGAAGAGAAAAAGGCAAGTAACTGGCATTTTCATATTTAATGTAGTCTACCCAAATGATAGATGCTTTCTAAGGGAGATAAAACTTTCCATGGGTTCTCATCCCATTGGCAGCTTCCAACACATTGCCAGCCTCTGACATTGCTGTTCTCAATCATTCACAGCTAATGCTATAGCCACTGAACCTTTTGGCACAAGTTAATTCTTTATTCTGAGCCACAAACACATTTACCTGACATCCTTCTTTCTAAAGACTCATCATTACTCTACTAAGTGGAGGAAGGTCTTCAGTGATTGATTTCCTGAGTTTCAAAGGGCTGAGTTCTGTATGAGACACCCTCTGAATTCTTCCTCAAGGGTTTCATTTGGCACTCCTTGAGTCTGTATCTTTCACTGGGATTTCTCTTCCCATGTTCATGTCACCATATTTGAATTTCAAGGTGTGTGGTCCATTTATTATGTGCTAGCATTTTTACAGTCCCTGGAGGGGACTGGGGTCCATCTCCTGTTTTGAGAAAAATATGGTACAAGGGAGACTCAGGAAGCCCCTCGTGCTACCAACTGACCAATGTAGGTGAAATGAGGGCACTGAACCTGGTTCCCCCAGGCTGTCCTGGGAACCATCTGCATATTGTGACCCTGAGAACTGTTGTCACCCACAGGAGGATTGTGAACATCACAGGGATTGTAGTAAAGACTGGAGCTGGATGTGAAGAGCTTGCCAGCATATTCCATGATTCCAAGAAGTCAAATGCTGCCCTGTGGTGCCTTGGCAGGAAAACTCTCCCACTTACTGGATTTCTAAAGCCTTCTGTCATCACAGCAGTCCAGGCCCAACAAGCAGGCAAGACCCCCTCATTCTTCACAGTGGGATGGAATGGGGACCTGGGTGCTTCTCTGCTAGGCAAGAGGTATGCTTATAGAACCAGGGGCTGAAACCTGACTTTCCCACCTGGGGGCTCTATGGTTTGTGCCAAGGTGATGCCTTTTTTGGATTCAGTTTCCTCATCTGTAAAATGGGGATAAAAATCCCTGTCTTGCTTACTTCACAGTGTTATTGTCAGAATCATGAAGGAGATAACAGGGGTTAAAGGACCCAATAAGTAAAATGTCCTTCTTCAGTCAAGGGAGAGGGAGGGAGAGTACTGGAGTGGTGGACAGAACACTGCTTTGGAATCAGGAGCCCAGAGTTCGAAGAATTCCCTACTAGTCAGATACCACTTGCCTTCAGCAAGTTCCCTCATTCTATAAACAAACCAATAATGCCTGTTCTTCCTTCCTCACAGACTTTTCATGATGATTAGATGAGACAACAGAAGTGAAATTGGAACATGCTCTAAGACATTATTAATATCCCTCTTGTTATTTTGGGTATTGATGTCAAAAGCAATGTTCACCCTTGGTGTTATGGACTGAACGAGTTCCTCCAAAATTTACATGTTGAAGGCCTCACGTTCAATGGGATGATATTTGGAGGTGGGGCCTTTGGAACATAACTGGGGTTAGATGAGTTCTAACTACAGCAGACTGGATCCAACAGCTGTTGGGTGGCTGATTAGCTCCATGGTGGACAGTGACTCATGGGCAGCAGATCAGTTCCAGGAGAGCCAACTGCAGCTACGAAGTCAAGGCAACCTCTGCTCATGGTCTTCATCCAATATTGACTCCAGCCTTCCCCGGATTCCCTTCCCAGACACTCCAGCAGGGCCTTTGCCTCAACCCATGGCTGCATGTTGACTGACAACCAACAGCCAGTGAAGGTTTAAATGCTCAATAAGGACCAGCAGTGGGACAGCCAGGGCACCCGGAATGTCATTCAGCTACATGGACTGGCCAAATGGCATGTCCCTGCTCGTTAGGACCTGACAAAATGTGGTCCACTGGCTTCTATATTCTTGCCTTGAGAACCTCATGAACAGTATGAAAAGGCAAAAAGATATGGCACTGAAAGATGAATCCCCCAGGTCAGTAGGTGCCCAATATTAAAAGTGAAGAAATAGCTACAGAAAGAATGAAGAGATTGAGCCAAAGCAGAAATGATGCCCAGTTGTGGTTGTATCTGGTGGTGAAAGTAAAGTCTGATGCTGTAAAAAAACACTATTGCATATGAACCTGGAATGTTAGGTCCATGAAACAAGGTAAATTGGAAGTGGTCAAACAGGAGATGAAGAGAGTGAATATTGACATTTTTAGAATCAGTGAACTAAAATGGCCTGAAATGGGGGAATTTAATTCAGATGGCCATTATATCTACTACTGCAGGCAAAAATCCCTTAGAAGAAATGGAGTAGGCCTCATAATGAACAAAAGAGTCCAAAATGCAGTACTTGGGTGCAGTTTCAAAAATGACAAAATGATCTTGGTTTGTTTCCAAGGCAAACCATTCAACATCACAGTAATCCAAGTCTAGACTCAACCTCTAATGCTGAAGAAGCGGAAGCTGAATGAGCCTATGAAGACCTACAAAATCTCCTAGAACTAACACCAAAAAAAAAGATGTTCTTTTCATCATAGGGGACTGGAATGCAAAAATAGGAAGTCAAGTACCTGGAGTAACAGGCAGGTATCTGGAGTAACAGGCAAGTTTGGCCTTGGAGTACAAAATAAAGCAGTGCAAAGGCTAACAAAATTTTGCCAAGAGAAAGCACTGGTCATAGCAAACAATCTCTCCCAACAACACCAAAGTCGACTCTAGACATGGACATCACCAGATGGTACCAAAATCAGACTGATTATATTTTTTGTAGTCAAAATGGAGAAGCTCTATACAGACAGCAAAAACAAGACTTGGATCTGACTGTGGTTTAGATCATCAGCTCCTTACTGAAAAATTCAAGTTCAAATTTATGAAAGTAGGAAAAACCACTAGGGCATTCAAGTATGATCTAAATCAAATTACTTATTATACAGTGGAATTGATAAATAGATTCAAGGGACTAGATCTGGTAGACATGGTGCCTGAAAAACTATGGATGGAGGTTCATAGCATTGTACAGGAGGTGGTGACCAAAACCATCCCCAAGAAAAAGAAATGCAAGAAGACAAAGTGGTTGTCTGAAGAGGCCTTACAAGTCACTGAGAAAAGAAGAGAAGCAAAAGGCAAAGGAGAAAGGGAAAGGTATACCCAACTGAATGCAGAGTTCCAAAGAACAGCAAGGCAAGATAAATAAAAAAGCCTTCCTAAGTGACCAATGCAAAAAAATAGAGGAAAACAATAGAATGGGAAAGACTAGAGATCTCTTTAAGAAAATTAGATATACCAAGGGAATATTTCACACAAAGATAGGCACAATAAAGGACAAAAACAGCAAAGACTTAACAGAAGCAGAAGAGATTAAGAAAAGGCTGTAAGAATACACAGAGAACTGTACAAAAAAGCTGTTAGTGATCCAGTTAACCATGATGATGTGGTCACTCACCTAGAGCCAGACATCCTGGAGAGTGAAGTCAAGTGGGCATTAGGAAGCATTACTACCAACAATGATAGTGGAGGTGATAGAATAACAGCTGAGCTATTTCAAGTCTTAAATGTTGACACTGTTAGAGTGCTATCCTCATTATTCCAGCAAATTTGGAAAACTCAGCAGTGGCCACAGATCTGGAAAAGGTCAGTTTTCATTCCAATCCCAAAGAACGGCAATGCCAAAGGAAGTTCAAGTTACTATACAATTGCACTCATTTCACACACCAGTGAGATTATGTTCAAAGTCTTTCAAGCTAGGCTTCAGCAGTACATGAACTAAGAACTTCCAGATGTATAAGCTAGATTGAGAAAAGGCAGAGGAACCAGAGATCAAAATGGCAACATATGTTGGATCACTGAAAAAGCAAGGGAATTCAAAAAAAAAATCTACTTCCACTTCATTGACTAGGCTAAAGCCTTTGACTGTGTGGATCACTACAAACTGTGGAATATTCTTAGTGAGACGCAAATACCAGACCACTTTATCTGCCTCCTGAGAAACGTGTATGCAGGACAAGAAGCACCAGTTAGAACTGGACATAGAACAATGGAGTGGTTCAAAATTAGAAAAGGAGTATGTCAAGTCTGTATATTGTCACCCTACTTATTTAACTTCTATGCAGAGTACATCATGTGAAATGCCAAGTTGGATGAGTCACAAGCTGGAATCAAGATTGCCAGGAGAAATATCAACAACCTCAGATATATAGATGATATAACTTTAATGGCAGAAATTGAAGAGGAACCAAAAAGCCTCTAGATGAAGGTAAAAGAGGAGAGTGAAAAAGCTGGCTTAAAACTCAACATTCAAAAAACTGGCCTTAACACCAAGTGTCTTACTCTACTGTTTTGCCAGATCATGGCATCCGGTCCTATCACTTCATGGCAAATAGATGGGGAAACAGTGGAAACAGTGTCAGATTTCATTTTCTTGGGCTCCAAAATCAATGTGGACAGTGACTACAGCCACAAAATTAAAAGACACTTGCTTCTTTGAAGAATAGCTATGACAAACCTAGACAGTGTATTAAAAAGCAGAGACATCACCTTGCTGACAAAGGTCCATATGGTCAAAGCTATAGTTTTTCCAGTAGTCATGTGTGGATATGAGAGTTGGACCATGAAGCAGGCTGAGTGCTGAAGAACTGATGCTTTTGAAGTGTTGGAAAAGCCTCTTGAGAGTCCCTCGGACTGCAAGGAGATCCAAGCAGTCCATCCTAAAGAAAATCAGTCCTGAATATTCATTGGAAGGACTGATGTTGAAGCTGAAGCTCCAGTGTTTTGGCCACCTGATTCAAAGAGCTGATTCATTAGAAAAGACCCTGATGCTGGGAAAAATTGAGGGCAAGAGGAGAAGAGGGCAACAGAGGATGAGATGGTTGGATGGCATCACTGACTCAATGGACTTGAGTTTGAGCAAACTCAAGGAGGTAGTGATGGACAGAAAAGTCTGTTGTGCTGCACTTCATGGGTTTGCAAAGAATCAGACACAATTTAGTGACTAAACACCAACAGCAAGATGAGGTCATGAGGGTAACACCCACAGATGGGATTAGTATTAAGATACTAATTCTTAACAGAAGAAGAAACAGTGGGACCTCCCCAGTGGCTCAGCGGTAAAGAATCCACCTGGTATTCAATCCCCGGTTGAGAAGGTCCCCTAGGGGAGGAAATAGTTACCCATTCTAGTATTCTTGCATGCACAAGATACACCAGACTGCTTTCTCCCTCTCTCTACACTGTGAGGGACATAGGAAGAAGGTGATTGTCTGCAAGCCAGGAAGAGGGTACTCTCCAAGAACTTGACCATGCTAGTACCCAGATCTCAGACTTCTAGCCTCCAGAACTTCAGGACATAAATTTTCATTGCTTAAGCCCACATGTCTGTGGTAGCTCCAGTAGAGTGAGACACTTGGTGTTATGCATGGAAGAGCCTTTCTCCTGTTCCAGAATGTGGACTTTTTCACATACACCTGCCCTCCAGCCCCATAGCTGACAATCACCCAGGGTCAGTACTAGGAGAAGGGGAGTGAGGTACTCACCTCAGGGCAAAACTTAAGGTGATGGCAAAAACTTCAACATCAAGGTATATATTTCATATATTATTTTAAAAATTAAACTGAATACAAAAAAATGCCAGGGTGAACAAAACACCAAACTTTTCAGTCAAGACAAAATCAGTAGCAGTGCTCTACTGAGCCACACTATAGCCCAAGGCAAAAAGAAAAATTAGTGATACTGATCCTATTTTTATTGAACAATTTTGATTTTTTGCTTATCATGGATTTTTTAAACATAAATTTTGATTTTTAAAATATGGTATTGAAACATGATATCTCTTGATCACTGAGGTTTCTGAGCCCAGGGTGAGTGGCTCCCTCACCTCCCCAGCCTGGGTCCTGCCTCTCGCCACATTACATCATTCCTGGGGTGAACTGGCCCCAACCCTGTCTCTGCTTCCTCCTTGACAAGCCCAATTTACAGTCTACTGCCTTGTTTTTCTAAGCCCTGTTCAGTTAATCCGCACTGAATGTTAATTGCTGAAAAAGGGTTTATTCTCCTATTAGAAATCAAAGGTTGAACAAAAGTACCCTAAAAATGAAATATCCACAGCCAAAAGGAAGAGCCTCTCAAGGTGGATTCTTAATCTTTTAGTTAAGAAATACTTAATAAATATCCAGTGGCTGCATGTCTTGAGCTGGCACTGAGAATATATAGATGAAGAGATGCCGCCCCCACTCTGAAGAGCTCACAGCCTTGTGAGGAAGCCAGATAATTATCAGCGGACACGGAAGGAGCTCTTTGGTGTTGCCTTTGGAATCAGGAAAATCTTCACAGATGAAGAGTGCTTGAACTCTCAAAAAAATATTAACTGTGCTATTCTGATTCTGAGTCACACATGCTCATTGCAGAAAAACAAGAAAAGAGAAAAAAATATCAAAAAATTAAAATATTTGTTCTCACATCCCGGGAATGACTATTGTTAACATTTAGGTTGATTTATTTCCAGTTTATATCTACGTATATAGTTCTATTTATATCTGCAATGGGTCAGATTATTTTGAACAAAAATAAGATGTGTTCAAAACACAGAGCTTTTAAAAACTTACTGTAATGTCTTCATCTTGTTCTGGAGTCCCTTTCCAAGTGATGAAGTTCAAAAGAAAAAAAGTATTTCCACTTAAGTGGCTAAAACTTACAATAGTCTCTCTTTTCTAAATGTTCAGTCCATTCAAAGTTTAAACTTTCCATCTGTACTTTTCTCAAATTGCAAGCATACTCCTCCATCTCCTCCTTCCATGGTACCAGGGCATAGGAGGCAGCGTGCCTGTTTTCTGGGTCTGCCCTGGCCTCCTGGGAATGGACACATGTCCTTCTTGATGATTGGGAATCCTGCTCTGGGGTCCAGTGAATCTTTCCAGTCAGGTGTTCTGATGGTACCACTACTGGGAGTCAGGAATCTGATTGTTGCTCAGGTAGTCATGTCCCCACTCCTCCTCCTGACCTCAAGCTTCTTCTGGCTCACTGGGTCCTGTAAGCACTCCTGCGTCCCCAGACCTCGGTATGAAGCAACTTCTCTGATACCACCTAATTTTATGGTGAGAAATGAGTCTGGGGATGTGGACAGAGGCCAGATCACACCAGTCTTCCATGGAAGGGAAGGAATTTGGATTTTACCTGAAATGCAACAGGAAGTCAATAGACGGTTTAAGCAGATGACTGATGCTCTACAGTTCTCATTATTCACAGATCATGTTTATTGCTCTGCATGAATGGATTGGAAGGGGCAGAAGTGGAGGCAGGGTACAGTAATCAAGGCCAGACATGTGTGATGCGGGGCCACATATGTAATTCTCTGAGCTTCATTTCCTCTTCTTTAAGATGGATATGAAAATCCATCCCCGATGGCGGTGGTAAATACAAAAAGAGATATGGTGGGGGAGGAATCTACCCCCACAGGTGTGAACTCTTAATGAATTTCAGTCTCTTCCCCTTCCTTCTACTAAGTGCCTCGGCAGGGGGCGGGGGCGGAAGGAGGAGAGTGAAGGCTTTTTTGCTGGCTCAGTGGTAAAGAATTCACTTGCCATTGCAGGAGACATGGGTTCCATCCCTGGGTCAGGAAGATCCCCTGTGGAAAGAAGTGGCAACCCACTCCAGTATTCTTGCCAGGAAAATCCCATGGATGGAGGAGCCTGGCGGGGTATAGTCCATGGGGTCACAGAAGAGTTGGCTACAACTGAGCGACTAAACAACAAGATTGAAGTTTGGTTTTAAGTTTCTGGCTATTGACTGTGGGAAGAACATTTGGGACAATATCATACAACAATTGAGAGAAGTTTTAACCTTGTGTTTAAAAAAGTCCAAGAGAAAGTCACCTTAGTTTAAAAACAAAGTTGTAATTCATGTGCATTGTGAAGCCAAAATCACAGGTGCATGATGGCCTTTTCCAATGTTCAGGAGGAAAGGATGGCTTCCTATGGATGCTGCTTTGTCATCTTTTGCCCTCATCATCTCCATCTGTTTTCTCAGCTGTACAGAAGAGCTTCACCAGTGGAGCCCCCTCCACACTGGTTAGGGGTGGAGCTGGGAGTCAGTTATAGAACTGGAGAGTAGCTATAGCCATGAGTTTCTATCCAGGGCTCTTGGTGACGCTGCAGTGGTCCTCAGCTTCAGGGACAGCCACCTAATTGGGGAAACAGGAGATGGCTCCCTTGGTGGGTCAGTTCTGCACTGATCTGGGAGTTATCAGGAGTACAGTCAGCCAAGAGCCCACTTTTCCAGTCCTCCCCATGATCTGGTAGTCCTTCTCCTGTATTAGATGTCATTCTGTCTGAAATACACAGGGGATTTCAGTTTGCTGAACCAACAGCACAGTTTCCTACTAACCTACCTCCAGCAAGGAGAACAGAAACAAGCACTTCACACTGAAACAAATCCCCTTCCATGTATCTGCTCACCTAACTTCTTTTGGGCTCATGACCTAGGAACAGCTTCATTCGGAGTCATTCCCCTCAAAAAAACCATGAAGGGTATGGGGCTGGGTAATATATGCTGATGTAAGGGTCAAACAGGAACTTGGAGATGAAGGTGAATAAGACAGCAAGCAATTCTGAGTGGGACATTCTGTACAGGCCTCCAAATTAAATGGAAACCGTGGGGATTAATGGAAGGTTCAGAGCAGGAATTGTGAAATGGCTTCTGGCAGCAGCCTCAGTGTGCTCTGCTCTGTCACGATGCCATAGTCTGGGATTTATGAATTTTTCTTGTACTAGGTTTATTTATTTTTTAAGCTATAGAATTCTAAAAGGCAAGACAAAGCAGAGTTCAAGGTCCTTTGAAAAAGTAGTAGGAGCGAGAAAGGGAAGGGCTCATGATACATGGCACCTTGTAGGTGCTACGACTACAAAAGATGGGTTAATAATGAACTTCCCATAATCTGGCTGCAAGCTTCCCTCCCCATCTTGTCTTCCATTATTGTCCTTTGTAAATCTCCCCTGCCACTGACACCATCTCCTTGCTGTCTGACTCCTAATGTGAGCCTCCCTGTCCTCTCCCACCTGGAATGACTCCCCTGCTTGCTCCCTACCTGCATGGTTCATACCTCGCAAAGCTTTAGTCAAATCCTACAATCTTTATTAAGTCATTGATTTCGGGGGGGCTTCCCCCTAACAAGGGGCTCACTTTCTCTGAGTTGTCCTACCTCAGCATGGGCATACTTTAGATAGGTTCATGCTGCTGAATCATGAATCTAGGCTGAGTGATGCTTATCTTGCTGCTAAGATACCTGAGAAGACATCAACTTACCTGGAGCATTTTTTTTTTTACCTGTTCAGAGTTTTACAGGGCTTACCTCCTTTAATCACTCTATCAACTCTCTGAAGGACACAAGAGTCCTTGGAGTTTAAGCAACTTTTCCAAGAGCACCTGGCTCATCTGGGAATCACATTGAGTTTTTACTTATGTCTGTCTGACTCAGATCTTGAGGTGCCCACTATTTCAAATGGCCTCTATTGACATTAAGATGCTTTTCACAACTAGACAGGAAACCCCCTGTGGCCAGGAATCACACCCTTTCATATTGGTGTCCTACCTCTGCTTGGAAGCATCCTGTACAATAGTTGTTCAATAAATCTTATTTGGCTGATTCAATTGCCTTATAGTACACAGTATTTTAACCTTTTCAAAGTATGTTTATATTTGGTAATGTCTTCGCCATGATAGGGATGCTGATTAAAAACTCATTAAACATTAAAATACAAACCCAGAAACAAAAACTAAAGGTAAATGATTTGCCCAAAACCACATAATAACAAATCCTAGCCTGTGATACCTAAATTAGTTCTTCTGTTGAAATACCAGCACAATGTAATGAAATATTTCTGAGACAATTGGGAAATTCAACTATTGATTGTCTGCTTGATGATTTAAGGAATTGCATTTGTTTCCTCTTTCTGCTGCAGGAAATTTTCACAAACTTAGTGGCTTACCACAAACTTATGATCTTTCATATCTTGTAAATCAGAAATCTGAAATGGCTTTCCTTGGGCAAAATCAAGGAGTCAGTGGGGCTGTGTTCCTTTTGGAGATTCTAGGAAAGAATCTCTTTCTTGATCTCTGTAGCTTCAAGAGGCTACCTGCATGTCTTGGCTCAAGTCCCCTTCCTCCACCTCCAAAGTCAGCAGTGTGGCATCTTCAAAGCTCACTCTGCTTTCCACTCCTATCACCTACTCTGACACTTCTGCCTCCCCCTTATATTTATCCCGTTGACTCCACTCAACTAACCTGGATAATTAAGGACACTCTCCCCATTGCTAGAGCATTAACTCCATCACACCGCAAAGTTTGTTTCACCATGCAAGGTAACATAGTCACAGATTCTACAAATTAAGCCATGGATATCTTTAGGGGAACCATTTTTCATCTCACTACAGAAATTACTGATAATTTTGATAAATATAATAATGATATAGTAATTATGCTTTTTATATGTTCTCATTTGTTACAGGTGCTTACTAAAATATTAATGGGTAAAACAGCATGGTGTCTGATATATATTTCTTTTAATTCAAGAAAAATAAGTGGATGTATATGGAGGGAAAATGAATAAGATTGGCCAAGTGTTTGACAATTATTTGATAATCATTGAAGCTGGGTGTTAGGTACATGGGGGTATGTTTTTCTATTTTTTCCACTTTTGTGTATGTTTGAAATTTTCCACAATACCTTTTTAAACTATAGATATTGAAGTGTTTTGTGTAACATTCTCTAACACCATTCTCCTCCCTTCCTCTCCAAAGGTAAGCCATTGTGAATTTGTTGTTTTCATTCTCTTTCATAGTTTTACTACACATACATGTCTTAAACAATATATAGAACTGTTTAAAAATAAGTGGATGTATATGGAGGGAAAATGAATAAGATTGGCCAAGTGTTTGACAATTATTTGATAATCATTGAAGCTGGGTGTTAGGTACATGGGGGTATGTTTTTCTATTTTTTCCACTTTTGTGTATGTTTGAAATTTTCCACAATACCTTTTTAAACTATAGATATTGAAGTGTTTTGTGTAACATTCTCTAACACCATTCTCCTCCCTTCCTCTCCAAAGGTAAGCCATTGTGAATTTGTTGTTTTCATTCTCTTTCATAGTTTTACTACACATACATGTCTTAAACAATATATAGAACTGTTTTGCACATTTTTCCCAAATTTGTATATTGCACATTTCAACAGAGTTTTTGAGATGTATTCCTGTTGATACATGGATAATTCATTCTTTTTCAGTATTTTTAAAGCATTCAACAGTATGGCTATGTCTAAATTTATCTCATGTTGATGTGTATTAAAGTTGTTTTCAATTTTAAGTTACCACAAACAATGCTGCAATAGGCCTTCTTATAAATATCTCCCCGTGCACATGTGAAATTCCCTCTAGGATGCTAAGTAGTGAAACTGCCAGTTTTCTGGATCTATGCATCTTTATCTTCACTTGATCTTGCTAAATATTTAATCATGGGGTGGTGCCAATTTGTACTCTTCAGCAATAGATGAGATTCCCCATTTCTATTCACATCTTTACCCACACTTAGCATTTTAAGATTTTGAAAATTTTGCCATCCAAAGAGATGTGAAATAGAATCCACTGTTTCAGTCTACAAGTCCTGGATAACTAGTGAAGCTGAGCATCTTTTTCATCTGTTTAGTACTTGTCATTTTGCTCTTTCATTAGTTTTGCCTTAAACTGAGTCCAGTCTAAAATTTATCTCATCTATTAAGTTTTTAGTTTTAATATTATTTTTATTTCTGAGAATATATTTTCTCTTTATTTCTGCTTTCTCTTTGGGCTCCAAAACATTCTTTGTTTGGATGGATGCTTAGCCCTTCTTGGTTGATTTTCTGCATCTCATATTTTTCCCCTTCTCTTTTTCTACATTTTGTATTTCTTCTCCATGTTTAGAAAAATTCCTCCATGTTTTTTCAGTCAGTTCAGTTCAGTCTCTCAGTCATGTCCAGCTCTTTGCAACCCCATGGACTGCAGTATATCAGGCCTCCCTGTCCATCACCATCTCCCGGAGTTAATTCAAACTCATGTCCATTACTTTCTTTATAGTCCAACTCTCACATCCATATATGACTACTGGAAAAACTAAAGCTTTGTTTTTTAGTCACTTTTAAATGAATTTACCGGCAAGCAAATACATATACTTTTTCTTTCCATGAATTCTTTCTTTGTTCTTTGACTGCTGCTTTTCATGGTGGCCTATTATTTCTTTATAGGGAAAATATATTCTTAGATCTCTCCAAGGACACTAGTAAGAATTTTTTAAAAGCTTGCTTCACTTCCTGAATTCTTTTATCCCCTAGGTAACTGGATGTGTATGTCCATCTTCTTACTATTGGGCTGCCTCAGCTGTCTAGTGGTCCTTGGTCATCCTAGCATATTTATGAATGAAAAACCGTGTTGAGCATTAGACCCAAGGGAGCACTCAACACAGAACTGTTGGGACTGGCTTCCTCTCTAGGTCTCTGTCCTCAGTGGGAATTCTGTGTACTGCCTCCTGTCCCAGAGCCCCTCTGGAGCTCTGCACAAAGAACAGCCCTCCCCCTCGCTGCCCCCTCCCCGCCGCCCTCTGCTTATTACATTCTTTCTGATTCGAGTCTCCCTTCTCCCTGGTTTATTAGTTAACGTGATTTCACCGCCATTACTATCCTCTAGAAAATCATCCAAATCTCTGCTATGGATAAATCAGCCCTCTTCCCATTCTTGACACTTGAAAAGTGTGCTGCATTCATGATTCCTAAGCCTGATGGGATTTAGGAAGAGAAGTGGGTGAGGGGCTGCACTCGGTCCATCATTTTGAAACAGGTGAGAAAAATCAACCTGAGAAAATCACTTTGGCTACTGTGTGGAAAGGGCTTGGATGAGGGCAGAAAGACGCTGGAGCTGAGAGTTCAGTTAGGTCTACTTGTTTTAAGAGCAAGACAAGGGGACCAGGTCAGAACTGAGTGGGAGGGAAAAAGAAGTAGAAAAATGAGGATGTATTTTGAAGATAGGGCTGACTGAAGTCTTTTTTCCCTTCTTATGAACATTTCTGGACTTGTGTGATAACTTGGGCTAAGGGGGGTCTCTAATGATGAATCTGGGGAAGCAGCATGGGAATAGAGTACTGGGCTAGGATAAAGACAGGCCTGAATTTGAATTATATGAGTGATATTTATAGCCTACCTCACAGCTTCAGTGTTCTCATCTATAAAATGGGCCTTCTAATACCTACTGCTGCTAGTGTGGCAACAGAATTCCCTTGGACCACCCTGGAAAATACAAACAGATCAGCCTGGAAATGGAAAATCTATCAGAATCAGGTCCGTGAATTGCTCCACTCCTTTCTAATGGCCCAAATGACTTTTCTTGCCAAGCATTTCCATTGCTGTGTGTCTCTTGCTGCTCAGTTTTATGAATGCCAGTTTGAGGAAGGGGACAGTCTGATTAAAGTAGCTCATTATCCTCACGCCAGCTGGAGAAAGCCCTTCACACCAGGTCACTGGGTGGTGCCACTGGCTGAGAGGCCGGTCTCAGGTCACATGACCGCCTTCTTCAATCAGGGGCCACCTCTGCAAAGGGCAGCATAGCCCTGCTTGCCTGGCCAGGGAGGGCTCCATGTGTGAAGATACAGAGGGACCTGGGGAGGCACAAGAACCAGGACTAATACGTCAACACTTTATCTATTACAGTTGATGTGACTAGCAAATAAAGCAAGACATGTAAAATACATAGGGAGTAACATTTTCAGATGAATTCCACCTCATTAAAAGAAAACAAAAACACCACTTGCATTATACAAAAACTTGTTCAAAAACTGGTAGACTCCCTAGCCTCTCATATTAGCGGACGTCCTAATTAACAAAAATAAGCCTAATTGTGGAAGTGAAGTTGGCCTTGAAATACATCTGCAAATAAAGACTGAAGAAACAAAGGAGCCTAGGAATTTGGGGGAATCACTGTGTTTCCTTGGGTTTGTTTCTTTGTGAGAATTTCTATTGTAGATATAGTGAACTGAATTAATTAGGCTTCATATGAGCTTTCCTCTCTTTATTTTTCTTGAAACCCCAAGCCAAATATGATTTATATTTTCAGGTCCATGACTGTTCAGTATCTATTTCTAAATCTGCCAGGTTAAAAATGTATATGAAAACGGAAAGTGTAATACTGCCATTTACTTAATAAAGGCACGATTCTCAGCTTTTCCACCATATGCATTCTTTTGTTCTTGTAAGTGCTATTTTCTGTGCTCCTTTTAACTTTTAATAAGCTTCCTTTCTGTAGAGTGTGGATAATGTTGTGAAAAAGTAACTAAAACATATTTTCAAATGGAAAACAACCCTTAACTGAAAAAATGGTCCAGAGGAAGAGGGAACAAAGGGAGCTTCCATGATACATGCACGCAAATTTGACAGTCCCTCTGCCTTGCTGCATATCTGACAGGGAGAGGGGGAAGAGAAGCAAGTCTCCCTGTTTTTGACTTCACATCTTGTTACTCAGTTCTTTCAACACTCTCTTATTAATGCTTGTACTTTGGTGGGATGTTAGATGTGTGTGGGAAAAAAGCACAGACTGGGGGTCTGGAGGCCAGGAACTAGGAATCATCACTGCTGTTACCCAGCTGGGGAGCCTAGGGAGGGTATTTCCCCCTCATCCTTCAACTCATCATCTGAGGAATAAAGTGAATTTTAGACTAGGCTAGGGCTACTCATGGAGAAGGAAATGGCCTTCTCCAGTACTCTTGCCTGGAACATCCTATGGATGGAGGAGCCTGGTGGGCTACAGTCCATGGGGTTGCTAAGAGTTGGACACGACTGAACGACTTCACTTTCACTTTTCACTTTCATGCATTGGAGAAGGAAATGGCAACCCACTCCAGTATTCTTGCCTAGAGAATCCCAGGGACAGGGGAGCCTTGTGGGCTGCCATCTATGGGGTTGCACAGTCGAACATGACTCAAGTAATTTAGCACTAACAGCAGGGATACTCAAGAGCAGAGGCCTAATGCCGCTCATCTGGGACCTGGGAACATTTCAGCATGTTGAAACACACGGTAAATATAGGAATTTTCTTTTCAACTTTCATTTTTTCTTGCACTGTATCATAGAGAAAGCTTTGGTTTGGTGCTGGTATGTCTTTCAGTTCAGTTCAGTTCAGTTCAATTGCTCAGTCGTGTCCAATGCTTTGCGACCCCATGAATTGCAGCACATCAGGCCTCCCTGTCCATCATCAACTCCCAGAGTTCACTCCGACTCACGTTCATCGAGTCCGTGATGCCATCCAGCCATCTCATCCTCTGTCATCCCCTTCTCCTCCTGCCCCCAATCCCTACCCAGCATCAGAGTCTTTTCCAATGAGTCAACTCTTCACATGAGGTGGCCAAAGTACTGGAGTTTCAGCTTTAGCATCATTCCTTCCAAAGAAATCCCAGGGCTGATCTCCTTCAGAATGGACTGGTTGGATCTGCTTGCAGTCCAAGGGACTCTCAAGAGTCTTCTCCAGCACCACAGTTCAAAAGCATCAATTCTTCAGCGCTCAGCATTCTTCACAGTCCAACTCTCACATCTGTACATGACCATAGGAAAAACCATAGCCTTGACTAGATGGACCCTCGTTGGCAAAGTAATGTCTGCATTTGAATATACTATTTAGGTTGGTCATAACTTTTCTGCCAAGGACTAAGCGTCTTTTTATTTCATGGCTGCAATCACCATCTGCAGTGATTTTGGAGCCCCTCAAAATAAAGTCTGTCACTGTTTCCACTGTTTTCTCATCTATTTCCCATGAAGTAATGGGAATAGGAAAAACCATAGCCTTGACTAGATGGACCCTCGTTGGCAAAGTAATGTCTGCATTTGAATATACTATTTAGGTTGGTCATAACTTTTCTGCCAAGGACTAAGCGTCTTTTTATTTCATGGCTGCAATCACCATCTGCAGTGATTTTGGAGCCCCTCAAAATAAAGTCTGTCACTGTTTCCACTGTTTTCTCATCTATTTCCCATGAAGTAATGGGACATTCAGTTCAGTTCAGTTCAGTCGCTCAGTTGTGTCCGACTCTTTGTGACCCCATAAATCGCTGCACACCAGGCCTCCCTGTCCATCACCAACTCCTGGAGGTCACTCAGACTCACGTCCATCGAGTCAGTGATGCCATCCAGCCAGATGGGACTGTAACACCCCTCTAATTCTTTACTTATTTTCCTTTTAAAAGGAGTGGACCTCAGGCTCAGAGCCTCTGGCAGGCAGCAGCATCTGGCTGACCTGAAATACTGTCCATCCCCACCACCACTCCCACCAGTAGTATTTGATTCTAAGGTAGGTCTCCTTCAAATTATGGCAAGTGATCACTGATCGTAGTGATACAATGTTTTCTTTATAATTAGAAAGAATAATTTTCTTTGTAAAATAATTTTCTTTGAATTATAAGTTTTAAAAGTATTAGTTACTCTATTGAGTACCTTTATTTGTACAAGAGATAATGCACTTGACTGGAATGGTCAAGTGATGAGATTGAAGGTACAGAAAACAATGGTCTAGATGACCACCAAGAACCCTTACACAACTTGAAACTAAGCTGTCTCATGTTTCATGTCTCCGAACTGCTGTTTTTATTGATAATACAAACACATTTACAGACCAAGAATACCCTTTGTCCATACTCCTTATATGACAATTCACCTGGTTCTGTGGCATCTCTGTATAATAAACAGAGGAACAACTTATAGATCATGACATAGGAGTATAATAAAAAGCAGGAACATATTTCTTTAAGGGTTTTAGGGAAGCTGTGAGCTCCAAGTTAAACATGATAGATTGAACACATACATTCTTTCAGCTCTCTCTCAAAACTCAACTAAAAAGAGATTCAAGGAATAAAACAGGTTTATACCTACAAGGACAAGGAAAATGGGATAGGAGTCAAAAGAGGACCAGAAATGCTAAAAAGTATTTTGGAAGGTGGAAAACTTGTAGATGAGGGATCATTGGAATGTAAGTGCCTGTACAGGGAGGTACAAGTGAAAAGTTAGCTGATTGATTCTTTGTTGTTGATTAGTCACTAAGTCATGTCCAATTCTCTTTCAACCCCATAGACAGTAGCCCATCAGGTTCCTCTGTCCATGAGATTCCCATGCAAGAAAGATGAAGTTGGTTGCCATTTCCTTCTCCAGGAGATCTTCCCAATATAGGGATCAAACCCACATCTTCTGCATTGGCAGGCAGATTCTTTACCACTAAATCACCTGGGAAACCATTTTAGGTGGTTTCATTCTTTAGGGCCTTGAAAAAGTTCAGTAACTCAGTTCAGTTCAGTTCAGTTGCTCAGTCATGTCCAACTCTTTGGAACCCCTTGGACTGCAGCATAACAGGCCTGCCTGTCCATTACTAACTCCCGGAGTTTACTCAAACTCATGTCCATTGAGTTGGTGATGACATCCAACCATCTCATCCTCTGTCGTCCCCTTCTCCTCCCACCTTTAATCTTCCTGAGCATCCAGGTCTTTTCAAATGAGTCAGTTCTTCGCATCAGGTGGCCAAAGTATTGGAGTTTCAGCTTCAGCATCAGTCCTTCCAGTGAACATTCAGGACTGATTTCCTTGATTACATGACCACTGTATGGATGTGAGAGTTGGACTGTGAAGAAGGCTGAGTGCTGAAGAATTGATGCTTTTGAACTGTGGTGCTGGAGAAGACTCTTGAGAGTCCCTTGGACTGCAAGCAGATCCAACCAGTCCATTCTGAAGGAGATCAACCCTGGGATTTCTTTGGAAGGAATGATGCTAAAGCTGAAACTCCAGTACTTTGGCCACCTCATGTGAAGAGTTGACTCATTGGAAAAGACTCTGATGCTGGAAGAGATTGGGGGTAGGAGGAGAAGGGGACGACAGTGGATGAGATGGCTGGATGGCATCACGGACTTGATGAACGTGAGTCTGAGTGAACTCCAAGAGATGGTGATGGACAGGGAGGCCTGGCGTGCTGCGATTCATGGGGTCACGAAGAGTGGAACATGACTGAGCGACTGAACTGAACTGAACTGAACTGACTAGATGGAACTTTGTTGGCAAAGTAATATCTCTAGTTTTCAATGTGCTATCTAGGGTGGTCATAACCTTCCTTCCAAGGAGTAAGCATCTTTTAATTTCATGGCTGCAAACACCATATGCAGTGATTCTGGAGCCCCCCAAAATAAAGTCTGACACTGTTTTCACTGTTTCCCCATCTATTTCCCATGAAGTGATGGGACTGGATGCCATGATCTTAATTTTCTGAATGTTGAGCTTTAAGCCAACTTTTTCACTCTCCTCTTCCAATTTCATCAAGAGATTCTTTAGTTCTTCTTCACTTTCTGCCATAAGGGTGGTGTCATCTGCATATCTCAGAATTAGCTCAGGAATTAGAGATGCCAAGTTCCTCTGGAGATAGCAGAGAGGCTGCAAACAGGATGACTGCTGGAAATGCTGTCAAAAGCATCGTTTCTCAACCTTGGCTCTATGACATTTGGAGCAAGAGAAATTCTTTGTTTGGGGGCTGTCTTGCATCATAAGATGTAGAGTAACATTCTCAGACTGTACTTGCTAGATGCCAGCAGCAATCCCTTCTCCAGTTGTGACATCCAAACCAGTCTCCAGACATTGGCAAATATTCCTTCAGGTGCAAAATCCACCCCCTCAGTTGAGAAACCCAGTTAAGAACCATGAATTTAAAGGAACCCTCACCCCTCTCTGAACCCATACAGACAAATCTCTATCACCTTTCCACCCCTAAGGAATCAGAGGTCTATTCTGTGAATACATGGAACCAGGAAAGGTCCAAACCTGGGAACAAAAAGCACAGAAAAGGGAGGGTGAGAGGCACCTGATTGGAAGATAGGGGTTAGGTAGAGTACATGTTCCCTTCTGTTAAAGTTTGGGGTCTCCTTGTATGAGATGATTCAATAATGAGACCAGGAGAGCTACAGGGAGTTGTTAATTTCAGGAAGAAGAAGAATATGAATGAAAATCTAAATGCAATCATAGTCTATTACTTGGTTAAGCTCTGATACATACATACATACATACATACATACACACACATACACATGCACATATATATACACACATTATATATATATACATACATGATATATAAGGTACACATATACACATTATTTGTCTAATTCAGTGTTCATAATGATATAGAGATTGGACATTACTTCTTTCAAAATTGCAATGTAATTAAAATACAAGGATGTGTGGGACAGCTGTATATGTGGATGGGAGTGGTGGTGGTGGTGGTGGTGGTGGTGGTGGTGGTTAAACCCTCATCTTCCTTGATAAGATGTCAACAGAAACATCATCTTTCAATAAAATTAAAAATCAACATATAGAGCATGGTGGTGGTGGTTTAGTTGCGGAGTCATGTCTTGACTCACACGATCCCATGGAATACACCTCGTCATACTCCTCTGTCCATGGCATTTCCCAGGCAAGAGCAATTTCCTTCTCCAGGAGATGTTCCCGGCCCAGAGATAGAACCCCAGCCTCCTGAATTACAGGTGGTCTCCTGCATTATAGGCAGATTCTTTAGAGACTGAGCCACCTGGCAGGCAGAGTATATAGAACATATATATATTATTTTAAAATACAGAAGGAAGCTCAAGGAAAAAGACTAAGGAAAAGTGGAAAGTAGCTGCCTCTTAGGAGCAGAATTAAAATGTGGGGCAGACAGTGCAGGGTACTGATATTTTTAGGATAAATCTTTTAGTACCATTTGCCTTCTTGAACTACAAACACTACACACTTACACTAATGCAAATCACTTGTTAAATGAAGGCTATGGAGTTAGCAGTTAGAAGACTTGATGACTGAATAGAGAAGATAGAATATAAAAAGAAAAGCATGATATATTTTGTATATATATGTTACATGAAGAATAGGTAGAACACAATGGGTCTATCCTAACAAAATGAAGACAAATGTAAAATTATAGAATGTATTATTTTTAAATAAATGAACATATTCTTTTTTAAAAAAATCCTTGGAGAAGGAAATGGCAACCCACTCCAGTATTCTTGCCTGGGAAATCCCGTGGACAGAAGAGCCTGGTGGGCTACAGCCCATGGGGTTATAACTGACATTTGCTTGGTGGTAGTGGTGGTGTAGCCACTAAGTCATGTCCTTCTCTTGCGACCCCATGGACTGTAGCCCACCAGGCTCCTCTGTCCATGGGACTGCCCAGGCAAGAATACTGGAGTGGGTTGCCATTTCCTTCTCCAGGGAATTTTCTCGACCCAGGAATTGAACCCTGTTCTCCTACATTGCAGATGGTCTCCTGCATTACAGATGGATTCTTTATCAGTTGAGCCACACAGCAGGTAGAGCATAGCTATTTCCTAGGCACAGTTGTTGTTGTTTAGTCACTAAGTCAAGTCCAAATCTTTTGCAACCCCCAGACTGTAGCCTGCCAGGCTCCTCTGTCTATGGATTGCCCAGGCAAGAATGCTGGAGTGAATTGCCATTTCTTTCTCCAGGGGATCTTCCCAAATGAGGGATTCAACTCGTGTCTCCTGTGTTGGCAGACAGATTCTTTACCACTGAGCCACCAGGGAAGCCCTTTCTATACATTAGTGAAAGTGAAGTGAAAATGAAGTCGCTCAGTAGTGACCAACTCTTAGCGACCCCACGGACTGCAGCCCACCAGGCTCCTCCATCCGTGGGATTCTCCAGGCAAGAATTACTTTATTTAATTCTCATTAAAATGAAGTGTATATTATTAGTCTCATTTTACAGGTGAGAAAACTGAGAAATACAACTGGGAGCGAGGGAATGCCAGGGTGCATGGTAAGGAGTGAAATGCCCATGTTTAAATCAGGCTTCTGACTCTCACAAGCTGTTGCAACCTTGGGCACATACCACATCTTCCTGTGCATCTGTGTTCTCTTATGTAAGGTGGGAGAGAGATGAGAATAGGATTATGACTTCATCTCATAGGAATACTGTAAGGAATTTGGGTGAATACATGTAAGGCATTTATAAAACTACACCGAAGAACTGATGCTTTTGAACTGTGGTGCTGGAGAAGACTCTTGAGAGTCCCTTGGACTGCAAGGAGATCCAACCAGTCCATTCTGAAGGAGATCAGCCCTGGGATTTCTTTGGAAGGAATGATGCTAAAGCTGAAACTCCAGTACTTTGGCCACCTCATGTGAAGAGTTGACTCACTGGAAAAGACTCTGATGCTGGAAGAGATTGGGGGCAGGAGGAGAAGGGGACGACAGAGGATGAGATGGCTGGATGGCATCACTGACTCGATGGACGTGAGTCTGAGTGAACTCCGGGAGTTGGTGATGAACAGGAAGGCCTGGTGTGCTGCAGTTCATGGGGTTGCGAAGAGTCGGACACGAATGAGCGACTGAACTGAACTGAACATATCCTCAGTGCTATTATCATAAAAGGAATAGAGTCAATCAAGATAGAATGAAAACAGTTAAGAGACATTTTTATGAAACTCAATTTCCTCATTTTATTTGACTTCTCTGGGCATTTGGAATTACTGACACTTACCCAAGATCACATAACTGTTAGTGAAGCTAGACTTTAGATTCAAGTCTGTCTGTCTTCACAGCTCAGACTTTTTCTCTAAAATCCAGTGCCTTTCATTAGCTAATGGGGCCAGTGGTGGAAAGACCAGCTATTCAAGCAGAAAATCTCAACACTAGAAAACGGAGAGAGAGAAATGAGGAAAGGCGGCTAGGGAAGGAGTTAAACAATATGATGATGAGTCAGATAAAGAAGGAAGTGTGATCTAGGAGGATAAAAATAAGATAGCAGAACATGGAGGAGAGGGTAGAAGAATCTGTTACTGAGGCAAGTGAATACCTGAGCAAGTCTGTACAGGTAGGACGGTATGAGTGGCAGAAATGAATTTAAGTAGGGATGGTCTCAGGAGAAGCACTTGAGGAGTCTCTGACACAGCTTACTTTAACCCTTGGAATGAAGACACGTAGATCTTGGCTGGACTTTCAAAGTTTTCCATCTTAGGAAGCTTGCATTTTCCCTCTGCCTCGTGCACTCTGCTTCCCTGCTATCTATAGTTGTAATCAATGCTCTGTGTTGTGATTATCTGTCACCCTAACCAGACTGTAAGGTCTTTGAAGGCAGAGACTATGCGTTTCTTATTCAATCACATGTATCCAGTGCTGCTATAGACTGAAGCATGGAATAAAGGGAAAGAGAAAGGACATGTGTCAATATTTAATAAATTACACTTTAATGCTCTCCATATGCTAGGAGACTCTGCCAGAAGTAATGGAAAAAAGTAAGTTAGACAATATTTTGCTATAGGACTAGAATGTGCAGGCCGGAAGTATCTTAGTGATCATCCATCCACCCATCATCCATTAACTCAGTTTATTAAGGGTTTATAATGTGCACAGTTAGGTACTAGTCACTAGGAACAGGGACAAGGGTAAGTTATGACCTTTGATCCAAAGGAAGGTGTTTTTAGTGTGATGGGAGAAAGAGGAGACAGATCAATGCAGCAGCAGGTGATGAAGGATATGGTACCAAGAGGAAAGAGAAAGGAAAATGGAAAGCAACAATCTACTTTTGTAGCTGTTCATTAAACATTTTGTATTTGTTCACTTTGTTCCCAGGAAATAAAAATTCTGCAATGCACTTGAGAATCTAAACCTTCCTAATGAAAGACAGCAAGGTGGAACCCCCAAACATCCTTTCTTCTGGTGGGTTTATGGGGGGGGGGGGGTCCAAGTTATCAGTCATCCCTGAGGGACTTCTGCCAGCCCCCATCTCTTATCTAATACAGTGGTTTTCAGACTGGGGTATAAAAAGCACAAATGTGTAGCAAGAGAGAACTGCTACCTTGAATTCTGCCTCCAAATGGGCCTCAAAACAAACGATCCCTAAATAACCTATCAACTACGCCCACCGTCTTTTTTCTGTTTTGTTTTAGAAATTAAAAATAACATTTTAAACATAAAGAATGCAGAAAGGAAGTATTTTGGTAATTGGAACACTTCTTTAAACAGAGAATCTCTTCTTTAGTGCACACAAGAGGACCATAGGAGCTAGGGAGCTGGAAAGACTTGCTCAAGGCCACAGTGGAGTTAGTGGAATAGCTGAGGTCAGAACCTGGCAGCTCCCAGGCAAGTGTCCCATCATCCACAAGAGTGGTCCTAAAACATGATAAGCAAACTATAAACAAGCCTTCCTAGTTTAGCATGTGTCCTAGGACAGTAGGCTTCCAAGGAAAAGCCAATCTTGCCTTTGGATGTTGCAGCCAGTTATGGTGCAGGTAGAGATACAGGGAAGACCAAGCTGTTCTAAAAGGAAAACCAGCATGAATAAACCCGAGGACAGAAAAATAGCTTCTAAGGTAGGCAGCAGGGGGTGGGGCTGCTATCCATTAACAGGGGATATTTAGAGGTTTCCTTCGTCATGTCTTCACTCTGATCACGAAAGAAAGGGCTCTTTTGAAATATCGGGTACCCAAAATACGTAAGAATAAGAAGAATTGATCTTTACACACCAAGTCTTTCATTCATTATCTTAATCATCTTCCCTTTATCATACTCCTGTGAAGTTGAGGCAGTTGTCATTTCCATTTGAGAAAAGAGAAACAGGCACCGAGAGGTTGACTTGCTCTAGGTCACTGAGCTGGTAAGAGGAGCTGAACTCAAGAACTGTGACTGTAATTCACAGTCTTTTCCATTATGTTCTAATGTGTTACAACATGGAACACTGTCCAACACACAGCACTGCCCAGAGATATGATTGATTCATGTCAGTCTAAAAAAGATCGCTCACTTAATGATAGTAACTATAGTTTATCTGAGGCACTGAACAATTGATAAGGAATTTTCTACATGCATTATTTAATATTCATTCTAACCTATAAAGGAGATGCCGTTATTCCCATGAGGAGCTGAGGCCTAGGTCAACCAGCTGTGACCAAGATAAGCCAGGACCCAAATTGCATGGGCCTGCCTTCCCCCTCCCACCTCCCCTGGGGCCTGAGTTCTTAGCACAAGATATTCCTTCTTAGTACTTTTATTGCTCTGATTTCAAAGGTGGGAGAGACATAAATGTATCATCTCTTGCTAAAATTTTGGTGGGGTTTTGAAGTATATGACAAACTAACTATACACATTAAAAATTCATATATCTAGGAAAAACTCAGATAAACGATGGCTTCTTTACTCCAATAATGTATGATAACCATAATAAGCTGTCTAAAAAAATGGCAGTGATTAATTTTAAAATCTGAAAATGTCAACAAAGAATCATTCCATTATATTCAGAATTATTTAGGGTTATCATGGGAATGAATACCTTGCTCAGACTTGTATAATATTTTGTGGTTTACAGAGCTTTCACATTCATTATCTCATCAGATTTTCATAAGAAGAAGGCATGATCAATTTTTATTATGCCCATTTAACAGAAAGGGATATTGACATTGAGAGAGGTTAAAGCTAAACCACAGGCTTCCCATATGGCATATTGATAAAGAACCCACCTGCCAATGGAGGAGATGCAAGAGACACAGGTTCGATCCCTGGGTTGGGGAAGACCTCCTGAGATGGGAAATGGCAACCCACTCCAGTATTCTTGCCTGGGAAATCTCATGGACAGAGGAGCCTGGTGGACTACTGTCCATGAGGTCACAAAGAGTTGGACACAACTGAGGATGTGAGGATACACACACACAAAGCTAACAAGAGACAGAACTGGAGCTTAATCCAAACCATCTGACTCCAGGGTTATAGCTCTTTCTACAAAGAGTAGCATGTAGATGCTACCCCAGTGGTAGCATCCCTACTGTGCACCCTTAAAAAGCAGACTCAGAAGAAGATTCCAGGTGCAGCATAAATGCCCCCTTTCTGGCACATCCCACTGCCTGACTCTTCCAGGAAACAAAGTTTATGGAACCTCTGGCAACCATCCCTGGGGGTTGATGGTGCCCTCTAGGCAGGAATGTCTATGCTTATTCTGGATAGGCTGCTGATATATTTGGTGGCACACATGGGAGCCTGAGCTTCAGGGCAGGACATGTTCTCTGCAAAAACACCCACAACAGAGAAGCATTTGAGATGCAGGGAGGTGTTTGGAAATGACTGAAAGAGATATGACGAGTATGAACAGATACAGCTTGGGGAGTGACTCATAAGCAGATAATAATCAAAAGAAACTTAACACTTAAACAAAGAATAGAATCACCCAGAACGACTGCAAACTTGATAAACATAAATACCACTGCCTGGCCTAAATTTGGCTCTGAGGACAGTTGGCATACAACATCAAGAGTACTCCTTCTTAGAGCCCCAGCTGGCCTGTGCCTCCTAGCCTACAAAATCCAGTGGGACAGAAGTAAAATGACAAATTACTGGTCTGGGAACATACTACTGACCATTTAGGGATTTTCCCCCACGCTGTGATAGCTTCTCTACCCTTTCACATAAGAATAGAGAAGGATATCCTGATCTTCTTCACAGAAAGTAGTCTATTCCTTTAGACCCAGATGAGTATCACCTCCTTGGTTAGGCTTTCTCTGACCTCTCTCTCAAGGCAGAATTTAATGCTCCTGCCTTTGGGCTTTAACTCGTCACGCTGTATTGTAATATTTATGTACCATTATGTTAACCATTGGCCAGAGAGTTCATTGAGGCTGAAGTCCAACAAAGTACTCGATCCAAACTAGGGCCTTGAGAGATTTCAGTTGAATATATATTACAAGTGAAAAGCACTGATAAGGAATTAAAGTTAATTATCAGTTAATTAGGACATGATGAATGGAAAGTGGAGCTTTCCATTGAAATTAAGTTTTCTGGAGAAGTCTATGTTTCTTAAATAGTTATAAACAATCTGTCTTAATTTTACCTTCCCTCACTCCTGCTTATCCAGAGAAAATCAGTGACTATGAAGAATCTGTCTTTACTGTCTGAAAGCAGAGAAAGGAGTAACCGATTCTAGCCGTGAGATTACAACAAGTTTCAAAACTAACATAGCCCCTCTCCTAGCACCCCTCTCCCTTTGGATGACTTGTTTGCACCGCCCGTATTAGCCTTAGGAAGCTGTGCCTATTGGCACTGCTGTATCTCTAAGGTCTGACACAGTGCCTGGCACAGGGTAGATTTCAGTAAACTTTTGTTTAATGAATACACAAATAAATTAATCAGTTAAGGACTTTGCAGGAAAGGAAACACATGTGAACCTTCCACTGATAACACCAACTGCAGAGCTTCACATTATAGAGTGTCTATGGAGATCAGTCACTGAGCTCAACACCTTAATACAGGTAGGATGAGGATTTGTGCCAGTGTTCTACTGATGAGGAAACTAACATCCAGAGAGTTAAATAACTCACTTAGACTTGTGTAACTAATTTATGAAAGGACCATCTGTCATTCACACCAAGCTCTGGCTGATCCCAAAGGCTGTACATAAATGAAGGTGGAAAGCAGTTCTCAGTTGAGGAAAGCATGGATAAAGTACAGATGAGAAAGTGTCTGAAGGGTTCAGAAACCAGAAACTGGAGAGTAAGCTACCCAGAGAGGAAGAGGCTAGACAGGGAGCTGACATGGGACTTACCCAAGAATCCAGGACTGTACACTATATTGAAGCTACACTAACTTCAGGATTTCCTTTGACATTACTGAATAAATCATAGGTAACTTATTTGCCAGGCTTTATTTATTTATTTTGCTAAATACAGAAGTAAGAGAAGATGATTTTGGATGCTTTAAGGTTTCAGTTAGTTGAGCTGCAATTAATCAAATTTCACTGTGATAAAAAATGTCCTAGCTGGATGCATACTTATCATTTACATTTTTTATTTTGAAATAATTATATATTTTCAGAACAGTTGCAAAAATAGCACAGGGAGCTCCCATATACACTTCACCCAGTTTCATAACATTAACATCTTAAATAATTACCGTACAATGATTGAAACTAGGAAATTAGCATTGGCACAGTACATTTAACTAACTCCAGACTCATGTAGATTTCACCAGTATTTCCTCTGACAGCCTTTTTTCTGTTTCAAAATCCAACCCAGGAACCCAGGTTGCATTTAGTTATCAAGGCTCCTTAGCCTCCCTCAGTCTTGTGAATTCCTCAAAACGTTCCTTGTCTTTCATGACCTTGACACTTTTAAAAAGTACTGGTCAGTGAGTTTTTAGACTCTCCTGCAATTTGTTGTTTATTTGATGAGCTTTCATGATTAGACTGAAGTCATACATTATGGCAAGAAGTGCCAAATCTTGCTGTTTTGCCAAATACATCAAAGTGCTCCATACCAGGGGATACACAATGTCAAAGCTGACCTTGGACACTCTGCCTGTTGCCTGCAGAATAATACCACTGTAAAGTTACTATTTTCCCTTTTATAATAAATTAAAATCTTGGGTGAGATACTTTTAGACTATACAAATATCCTGTTTCTTCTCAAACTTTTGTCCACTAATTCTAGCATTCATTGGTGGATCTTGCCTCAAACAATTATTACTATGGAGTTCTAATGTAGATTTCATATTTGGCACACTTTTTAATAACGATGAATGGGAATTCTTCTGTAAGGAAAAATGTCCCTTCTTCCCCATGTATTTACTTATTTGATTTTTAAACTTATATTAACATAGACTTGCAAATAGTTATTTATTGGGCTCTAATCCAGTGCTAGCATTATTTTTTATTGTTCAAATTGGTCACTGAGAGCTTCCTGCCTTTTCAGCAAGACTCCATCCTTCTTACTTGTGGCACCACAGATATTCCTGGTTCATCTTGTGTTCTCCCTGCCCCAGCTCTGGAATCAATCACTTCTCCAAGAAGCTCAATTGCCTATTTTTTGGAGAATGGTATTTAGAAACCAAAATCTGGGCAGTAGATGTGATCATGGTTGTTAGAGTGTCATTTCTTCTAGGTCCTGTCACTGGACAGAAGTAGGAAATATATACATGTTTATTAACTCGAGTACTAATAACTCAAGTAACTATTATAACTCAAGTAATAATTATTTTTGTATCTATCATTTTGTATATATATTACAAAACCGTGAGTTCATACTGATATGTCCAATTCCAACCCAACACCACTGGGCTCATGCTAGTCTTTCACTTTTTCTAAATGGATGCTTTGGAGACAAATTTCTACCTCTTCCTGTATTAAAAAACTGCAGCACATAGCACATCATCAGAATTCAGAAATGCTTGCATGCTTACTGAGCTGAGAAGAAATATTACTTGGGATAGACAAGAATGAAAGCATCCTTTAAATTTTCATTGGCCAGACAGTTTTATGTCATCCATAACTAACACAAAGAGACACCAGCCAGCACCTGTGGCAACTTTAAAGGTTTGCAAAAGTAAAATATTTAACAGCCACTTGAAACTTAAAAGATCCTTTCCTCAGCTTTCTTATGTACCACTTTCCTACAGCATCTTGTGTTCAGGGTCATGCTATTCAAGGGGAAAGAGAGATTAGGTATCCCTATTTGTTATCAGAGAAGGCCTCTTGTCTGAGGCCAGACAAAGCAGGACCACTGCGGATCCTTAGGTTATTGTGACCTAATTTAGCTTCCCTGGTTTATAAAGGGGCTTCCACAGAAGAACGGAAACAGCTTCCCAAGAGCATTTATGGTGTTCTTTTAGAAGAAGCCAGCCATGTTGGAAAATCATAAGGCACAGAAAAGAGGGAATATGAATGAAGACTAAAATTTTTCAGTGTAATACATGAGAAAAAGAAGATACTGATAGATTAAATGCCTCATCGTGGCACAATTTTAGCAGGATTATGCAGTTAATAAGAACCTATTATATCCCAGTCATACCATGGATATAGAGAAACAGATTATCACTTTTATTACAAAGTTGAATATATAAAATTCATATGTAAAATATGACCAAATGACACAACAATATAAATCAATTTTCATTGAACTCCTAATGTGTTATACATTGTGACACATTAATGAGTTTATGATTAGAGTCTAAGCAAACATCATAAAACTGGTTCAGCTAAATGATCTTCATGCTTTAGCCCCAAGAGTTCCTGATTCTTCTGAGACAATGCAGTTCCTGATTCTTCTGAGATAATGCAGTTCCACCCCTGCTAATTCTCATAGTTTGAGCAAATCATCTGGATTTTATTTTGTATGAAATTCTATTAATTTTGAAAGAGAAATAATAACAACACATTCTCCAAGTGTGTTATGAGAATTGTACTAGGTGAAGTAGGTATATTCCTAGAAGAAAGAATGTTGAGCTCTCCAACTAGCTATGTCGTGGTGGAGGGGACATTTAGTCCGTCTGCATGTCAGTTTAGTTGCCCACAAGATGAGGAAACTAAATTAGACTTGTGCTTTCAAACTTTTACTTAGCTGGAGAACTCCTTCAAATCCAAATGATGTCTATATAGCTCTCCCCAATTAAAAATATGGATCAAAGAAGGATGATGAATTGAACAGGAGTGGCTGGCTTAGCAGCTGTTCTCCTAACATCCCCTCTCACCATACACATCCTCATGGCACCTCTCAACATAGTTTGAAGAGTCAGAAAATGGTGCATAAGCTTTATCTAGCCCCCAAGAATTCCAGCATTCCAAGTGTTCATACCAGGCCTTAGTCCTCTCAGGGACAGAGAATAAATGGTCAGATCTGGTACAAATGGTGATAAGTAGTACATAGTTAAGTGCAAAGTTATGGTATGCAGGCTGCAGGTCCTATGGGGGCTGGAGAATAAGAACAATGAAGACTATGTTGTTGTTTTCTAGAAGCTTCCAAGAAAATTTGGACTGTGCAAATAATTTTCTGGAATGGATAGGACTTTGAAGGCTAAGCAGAGTGGCTATTACCTGGTGGTAGGAAGAAAAAGAATAAATCAAGCCCCCAAAGTGGGAATGAATATGGTTGTCTTGGACAAAGGAGAGTCTGTAGTCCTTTCCAGCAATTTTGTGGTCCCCTTGACCACAATTCCTTCCAGGTGTCATGCCTTATGAGGCCTTGAATAAACTTTCTTCTCAGGCAGATGCTCTCCTCAGGACTCAGCCTTTTCTCCTTCATGGTGGTGCTATTACCAGACTTGTCTGTATCGCATACTTAGAACCAGACTGAGGTTACATATTGGGAGACTTGGGATTTAAAACTAGGTATGTTGAATCTGGTCACTTAAGAATATGTTACAGGTTGAAAAGTGCATTCCCAGGTGCCACCAAAAAAAAAAAAAGATAAACTGAAGATCTAAGTTCCGATACCCAAGAATGTGACATTATTTGGAAATAGCTCATTGACCTTATTTGGAAACAGAGTCATTGCAGACGCAATTAGTTAAGATGAGGTCCTACTGGAGAAAGGTGGGCCCTAATTCAACCTGACTCATGTCCTTATAAGAAGATGGCCATGTAAAAACAGAGACACACAGAGAGTACCATGGGAAGACAGAGATTGGAACTAGGCAGTTGCAAGTCAAAGAATGCCAAAAGGAAGAGACAAGGAAAGATTCAGAGGGAGCCTGGCCCCATGGACACCTCGATTTTAGACTTCTAACCTCCGGAACTGTGAGGCGATACATTTCTATTGTCTTAAACTGCTGAGTTTACAGTACTTTGCTATCACTGCCATAAGAAATGAATACATTTTGATGTATAGATTTTGATTGGCACTGAGAAAGAGGCAGCCCAGGGACAGCAGGCATGCCTGGGTAGAACATGGTTAGAACCAGGTTTCTGAAGGTCAGAGTTCAGGACACATAAGACAGGAGGAGGCTAGAATGAAAAATCTTGGAGGTAAAGTGAGGAGAAACTTGATAAGTGTGGGGGCAGTAGGGATGAAAGGAAAACACAGAAGCAGAAAAACTGTCAGGATACTGTAACAGACTAGATCAGGATAGAGAAGAGAAGAAATTACTCAAAAAGACTTAGTTTCTGGGATGAATTGAGAGAAGAGCAGTAACATAAGTATACTACCATGTGTAAAATAAAGAGCTAGTGGGGAGCTTCGGTATAGCACCGGGAGCTCAGCTTGAAGCTCTGTGACGACCTGGAGGGGTGGGCTGATGGTCTGAGTGGAAGGAGGCTCAAGAGAGAGGGTACACATGTATACATAACGGTTGATTCACATGGTTATACAGCAGAAACTAACACAACACTGGAAAGCAATTACACACCAATTAACAACTAGGACTTTCCTGGTGGTCCAGTGGTAAAGAATCCACCTGCCAATGCAGGGGAAACAGTTTTGATCCTTAGTCTGGCAAGGTTCCACAAGCCAAAGGGGCAACTAAACCCACAACAACTGAAGCCTGGATGCCTAGAGCCCGCGTGCTGCACCAGCTGAGCCTGTGTGCTGCAACTACTGACGTCCGCGCTCTGCAACAAGAGAAGCCGCCACGATGAGAAGCACATACACTTTTCGCTGTGGTGAGAAGTAGCAGAGAAGAGGGCTGGAGTTGCTACTCGCCGCAACTAGAGGAAGCCCTCACGCAGAGCGACAAAGACCCAGTGCAGCCAAAAATAAATGAAAGACTTAGTTTCTTGCTGGGACAGTCTCTATCTCTATAATCCTGGGTAAATCAGTCTCTGCTCCTCTTGACTTACCCATCAATGGAGTCCAAGATGATGACTTTGGATGGCTAAGAAACTGAGAGTGTGAGAGCACTGTAGACGTTCGCTTGGTGCAAAATTCCGATCCAGCTTTGACTTTACTCTCTCTGACTTGGTTAGACAATATATGATTTAGCAAAACAATAATAATAATAATAGGAGACCCAGACTAAATTGATCATTTCATGTTCTGTTTCTGACAGCATTTTTTGTTTTGTTATTTTATAGGATAATGCATCCCTTTCATCTTCATCAAAAAGTGGGCACATCCTGTATCCTGTATTCTGCCCAAAGAGATATTCGTCCTTTTCTTCCCTGTATCCTCTAGACAGTTTAATTTTGCAAAACTTTCTCAGTCCCTAGCACACTTCCTGCCGTGATCCCAATTACACACTCTTCACTCTGTCTACATTGCCAACGGGAATGCAAAATGGGGCCCTTTTCTGCATTAAACACTGAAAAAAATAAACTGACCTAAAAATCCTGGTTTAAAAAAATATGCATTTAGTATTTCCATGTCTTTAGAGGCTTGATAAGGATTTTTTTTTTTTTTTGTAAGCTACTGGAGGTGGAACAGAAGGGGGGATGGAAGAAGAGAATGAGCCCATGAAAATTCAGGATTCTGGTATACATTTCTTCATGTAAAAGCAATTGCCCTGACACCCTGAACAGCGTATTGTCAAATAAGATGCAAGATATACAGACACTTAAATAATTTAATTTAAAAAAGTCTATATCCATAAAAGTCCCACAATAAAGAAGACATTTATCAGTGACAATGCTGTTTCTCAAGCACCTTTATGAAGAATAAAGAAAAGAAAGCAATCTTTAATGTATCAATGAAAACTGTTTACAAGGCAGAAGACTGCGCCGTATGAGCTTTCTGACTTATTTATCACTTCATTCCAAAGCTGGGTGGGAAGGGGCGACCTTCCCCTGACAGCTGATGCTTGGCAAAAAAGATGAAGAAAGTGTCAGACATTTTACACATCTTCTGCGGGCAATTGTAATAGTGAAAATGATCATGATTCTTCTCTCCATCCCCATTCATAAATCTCCGTCAGCACTTGAAGATAACACTGACAATCTATTGTAGTCTTTCAGCATAAGGTACCATTGTGGCAGCTTAACTTGGATCCCAGAAGTGGTACCTGAAATTGGAAGCCTTCCCGGTATAGTGTGTACTGATAAGATGCTGAAAAGAGAGAGCAATGGGAAAGAAGCAGAAAGGGATTTGAGGGGGTGAATAGGGGAAGGCTTGTAGCCCTCACTGTGTGATGGTGAAAAAATCACTTAAAACTTCTATGATCTACTTGTCTCTGTCAAATAAAGTTAATCATATTTTCTCTACCTAACTCACAGGAAAAATGTACAATGAAAAGATAAACAAGGTCGTGGATGTAAAACCACTTTGAACAGTTGAAAGCACCATGCAAATATAAGGTATTACTATTCATATTATTATGGTAAGAAAATGTTCAAATGAGAGGGATCTAACTGATTGGCAGTGAAGGTGTACCTTGGAAAAGATAGTATTTGCAAAGCTGAAATTTGACATGAGCTTAGTAACCCACACTGCTAAGTTTAATATGTATATGCTCAATAAATATTTATTGACTAAGTGATTGCTTTTATTATATTGTATAAAAATTGTTTCTTTAAGTGTCTCTCTCACTATGGTAGTTCTTTGAGATAGGAATTACATTTACTTAATTTATTGCTGTTTTCCAGTACCAACCACAGTGTCTGCTAAAGGGTTGGCATTCCATAAATCTATACTGAATAAATGAAAAAAACAAATGAATGAAAGAACAAAACAATGGCAAAGGTCTCCATAATTATGGTGAGTCAATTGAATCAACTGGTTACTTAACAACTGAATAACTGAAGCCAAATGATATGTTAATTAAGAGAACAGAGTATTGACAAATGGATAAGCAGGCAAACTAATGAACTAGGATACAGAGGGTAGAAACAAACCAGAGCTTATGCAGTCAAATACATTTTGACAAGCGACCAAAGCAATTCAATGAGGAAAGAAAGCAGTTTCAAAAGTGAATGCTAGAACCATTGCATTTTCATAGGAAAAAATGAGCCTCAACTTCTACTTCACACTATACACAAAAATTAATTGACAATGGGTCATAAATATAAACAGAGTTAAAACTATAAAACTTCTAGAAGTAAACAGAGGAGATTATCATCATGATCTTGGATCTAGGTAAAGATTTCATTGAGAAAACATAAAGAACACTAACCATAAAGGAATAAAAAGATATATTGGACTCCATCTAAATTAAAAACATCAGCTCATCAAAAGACATGATTCAGAAAATAAACCAATAAGCCTCAGACTAGGAGCAAATATTCACAACACATACATCTGATTTTCCTTCTGATACTCTCCTATGTCACTTCTTCCCTCCGGACAAGCTTCTTGAAAGAATGCTCACTGCCTACTCTTCACATTGTCCTACAACCCTCTGCATGGGGGTTTACGCCTCCATCCTGATGTCATCCTTTTTGGAGTCACTTTATGAAGTCCACACAACATCTTTGTGTCCTTGTTCCAGGTGTTTTCTCTCTGACATTTGAGAGGAGTAACCACCCCTCTTGGGTCTGGTTTCCAAACAACCTTTCTCTCCCTCCTCCTTCCTTTTCCTCCTCCTCTGTATTATTCCTCTCAGGTTCCTTTTGGGCTCTTCTTGTCTCTTATAGTCAGTGTCCCTTGGGGCTGTGCCCTTGGATCTCCATTCCTGTCTCCTGGTGGTCTCATCCTAATTCATGACTAAAATTCCATGTATTCATTACTAAGTGTAACAATCCACTCCCCACTCCCAAGTCACGTGATCTCTAAATTCATTAAAAGAGAAGACCACCACCAGGTCATCTCCAAATCCAATCATTCCCCCAAACTTACATAGATTCTCTGTCCCTAAGTTTTTAACTTAGCCCCATCCCATCCATTTTCACTTACTGCTTCAGTCTAGCCTTTTACAACATCTTCCTATGCTATTATTACAGGAGTTTCCTAAAGTTTTCCTTGCTTAGAGTTTGAGCCTTCTTCACTTATGGCCTGTACATAGCTTGCTCTAAGAGTGATGTTTCCCAAACTTAAATCTCTTATCACTTCCCTTGAATCCTCTTGTATCAGAAATTTTTCCAATGGTTTTGTATTACTTTCAGAATCAAATTCAAACTCTTAAGCTTGATGCACAAAGTTTTTCTTACTTCTTTACCTTCACTAGACCACACACCCTCTTAATTTCTGGCTCTCTTGACAGTTGTCTAAGTAGAACAACCATCTATCTATTCGCTTATTATTTATGATACTACCATGGCATAGACATCATGTCAAAGAACCTGAATTGTTTCAAATTCCTTTCATATATGTATATATATAAATACAAATATATATATATATATAAATGTCAGGTATATTATGTATATTATATTCCCTGCCTTTAATGTACTTTGTTCTACCTTGTATATGACTAACTTCAAACCCTAGAGTCAGTTCAAGATAATCTTTTTTTTCAAAGGCTTCCTGACCCTCAAGTCTTCTTTGGATATTCCTCAAAACTCCTTCCTTACAGCACATCAATCTTGGTTCTCAAATAGCCCTTGCCACAAGGTACTGCAATCCTCTATCTCTTGCTTGTCGGCCTCATCAGTAGACTGAAAAAGGAAAACTCCTTGGAGGCAGTACTTGGCATTTTAATCTACTAGAAGAGCGTGGGTTTGCCTTCGATGTTTGTTGAATGAGGTCAACCTCAGTTTCCATTCCTACTCTCTCACTTATCAGTACAATCATCTTGGGAAAATTACTTCATCTGAGCAATGTCTCTGAGTCTTGTTGATTGTAATTCTTTCTCAAATGATCATATTTTGAGGGGATTAAATGATATGAAGCCTCTAAAACTCCAAGCACTGTCCTGTCCTGGTTTACAAATGTTAGTTCTAGCAGTTTAATCATCACTCCCAATGGTGTAAGCCAACTGCAGTGCCCAGAGAAGAGGTCATAAAGTTATTACAGAAAGAGGCTATATTCTTAGAAAGGACCCCTCCCATGTGGGAGAAAGGTCTAGAAATATTTTAAAAATCATGTCTATACAAATAACCATATATAAGATATTAGATGAAGTACAACCAGATCAAATTAGACGTGATATAACATCACATGAGTGCTTGAAAAGATTCCTCTAACTCATCTCAATAGGAAGCTTGTTTCCTTCCAGAAACAATTATTCCTTCACTAAATAAGCTCATTTCCATGTGAAGTCCTATGCAAGATGTGATAAATGATACAGAAGTGAACTGGACATGGGCATTGGTTTAGGAGGACAAATAAAGGAAACTTGGTCAAATAACTTTGGTCTGACTCCTGGCTTTATAATTTACTAGCTATGTGATCCTGGGCATATCTCTTAATGTTTTTTGAAACTCAGTTTCACCAGTTATAAAATGGAGATGATCTTAATAAATGCCTTCCTTAATTTGAATAATAAGTGAGATAATGTAAGAGAGAATCTAATTATAAACAAAGTGTTACAGAAATATAACAATTATCTATGCTCCACTCTTAGGAAATTTAGTTGTGTAAGGAAGACAGGACATACCACAAAATGCAGAGAACACAGGCCGCTGGGTGAGGGGGTTCAGAGGAGCAGACAAATACCGGCGCCCTTTCTCAAATCTGACCGCTCATTTGAGGACAGGCGCTGGTGCTTTTCTTTGCTCTGTTTCCCTTCCCTCTTTCCTGCCTCACTTTCATGTTTTTCCCTTTGCTCTTATTGTCCTGCTGGGGAAGCAAACAAAACCTCTAAGCCACGTGGTCTTTCCACCCAAGTCCACTTCTGCAAGCTTCCAGATCACAAATCTTTCTGGATCTGACTTCTGAAGTCAGCCACCACAAGGTATTACCTGCAGTTGTGGCCAGAAGATAAAGTTGTGGGGCTTCCCACTGACAGAGATTCTTGGTTACAGAAATCTAAGCCTGTCTGTGTCTGTGACTAGCTTTTCACTCCATTACATTTAACTCTCCTAACACACCTGGGAAAAGTATGAACCAGAAACAATCAGGGAAGACATCCTTAACTCAGCCTTCTGTGAATGTCTTGGGTTTGTGGATATAATAAATATAATTTTTAAAGCCTGGAGTGCTTGATTAATGAAACGGAGCTTCTTTCTTCCATATCTCATTTACAATCTAATTTACAATGTTCCATTTTTTGCTTAATATTTTATTAAGAGATAATATTTTATTATAAAGGGTTGTTTTTTTTTTTCAATTAATAAGTACTTATAATAGATTCTCTGCATTCTTTAAGGTAGTTTTGGATCCCGGGCCATACTAATTTTCCCATGGTAATGTAGCTCTGATCCTACAATGAAAGTAAGTGGGAATGGAGGGTTTGATTTACATTAAATTTTTCATTAGCATAGTTATTTCAGAAATCAAGGTAACCCTGCATTTAAATTTAATAGAGCCACATAAATATATTAGCTGTAAGTTTAGGCGTAAGTCCCATTTGTATTTAAATAGGAAGCCAAATGCCTCAATAGAGAGACTCTACCTCACTTTATCATCTTAACCCATCAGTTTATGGCATGGACGCAGTCTAAGAGAGGAGTCCTACATGATCCGTGTAGTTGTATCGGCCCTAGCAGGTATTGTGGATGCTGTCACGAAGAGTAAGAAAAAGTTCAGAAAGGCTTGCCTAGCTATAGCCAGAGTTGTTCTGCTTTTATTTTATTTATTTAAACATACTAATTTAACAAGCCATTGTTGGAGAAGGAAATGGCAACCTACTCCAGTATTCTTGCCTGGAGAATCCCATAGACGGAGGAGCCTGGTGGGCTACAGTCCACGGGTCGCAGAGTCGGACACGACTGAGCGACTTCACCTTCACTTTCACTTTGAAATAAGAGTTGTGTCGTGTACACCTGTGGCTGATTCATGTCAATGTATGGCAAAACCAATACAGTATTGTAACGTAGAATAAAGTAAAAATAAAATTAAAAAAAAAAAAAAACAGACTAACCTAAGTTAACCCTGAAACTCCTATCAGGGAATTATTAAGAACTAAATATCCTGTTTCAAAACACTTAGAAGCACAGAATAAAATATAACAAAGACATTTAAAGGTTTGGCCACATTTACAACAAAGTAAGAGGAATCCTTAGGAACCAAAAACTAGTAAGGCATAGGAATCAAGTATAATAGACTGATACTGAAGCTGGGGCTGTTCTCCGGGCCTTTGCTGGTCCCTGTGCCTCAGTGTGATTTAAAGGCTGCATGTGAGGACATGAGGCAGACCCTGGGGCTCTGTAAGAGTTGAAATTTGAAATTAGGACTCCTATACAGAATCAAGAGCTTTAAAGGGAGTTTAACTTCCGTGAAAGGGTGAGTAGAAAACATTACTCTGCTGGGAAGAGGAGCGGCCTGTTAATCTGGATGTAAGCTCTTGTGAGGAAAGAAGTCTGTCTGGAGAATTCTGTGTTTACATGAATTTCTATACTATGAAGGCGACTTAGGAAGCCTCAGTCCCAAATTAACTTACAGTGATCATGGAAAAAGTCCCTGGCAGAAAGAAGAGCAAATTATTCCTGTAAAGAATCATCTTTGAAGTGAACTTTGCAGAATTCACACAGATATTACTGAAACGAACCAGAGATGAGAAACCAAAATGACGAAACCTTGAGAAACAAATGAGTAAGATTCAACAAAACTACAAACAAAAGATGTAGGTTTCCATGGACTTCAGGAAGGAATTGCCAGAAAAAGAATATACAATTGGCATGTAAAGAAGTAAAAGAGGAAACTGAAAATATGATCAAGGAATAATATATCAGGAAAAAAATAAGCACATTTTGAGATAAATCAGACAAAAATATGTTTATGAATAAAAAATCACATAACTTTTAAAATTAAAAATCAGTAGATGGACTGAATAACAGAGTGGGCAGAGGTAAAGGGAGACTTAGTGAACTGAAGAATGACTCTAAGGAAACTGCTTCTTACATACTGGATACTGAATTTATTTAAGGAGAAAGATAAAGTGTAATAGAATAAGGACAGTTGAAAGAGAAAATATCTAATCAAAATTCCAGAAGAAAAGACCAGAGAAAGTGGGAAGAATAATATCTGAAATACAACAAAAATTTTTCAGGAATGATAATAATCACAAATTCTCAGAGATAAGCACCACAACAAATATGAAACAGAAAATAAATCTCTATCTGTAAATAAAATTATAGGATAAAGAAGATAAATAAAATCATAAAAAAACAGTGTTTTAGAAAAGATTATCTCCAAAGAAAAAACAATGGGACTCACATCAGATTCCTTACAGCAATACAAAATTCAAATACAGTGAAATTATATTTTCAGAATTCTGAGGAAAAATAACCATCTACACATATATACCCAGGAAAATGATCTTTCCAAAATGAAAATGAAACAAAAACATTTTTAGACAAACAAAGTTGGAGTTTACCAACAACAGATGTATACTCAAGGAATGTCTAAAGGATGTATTTTAAGGAAAAGAAACATTGTTCTAGGAGGGAAATCTGTATCAGAAAAAGAATGATGAGCAAAGAGACTGCTTCCAGACCATAAATGCTGTGATTCTGTGAAATTTGCCTGTACCGAAGCAGAAGAGACTATTCTGCGGTGAGAGAGAAGTGAGAAAGGGAAAGCAAAATTTTGCTGTCATAGGTTTAACAGCACTATTTCACTATAGGCTTGCCACATATCTTATAGAATCCAATACACCAAAAATAAAGAGAAAGTGGGATTAACAACACTTCCCAGGTAACATCTGCCTTCCTGTAGATGCCGCCGTCTCATAATAGACATAAATATTAATTGTGTACAATATTCTTAATATTTCCCCACACATTTCTGTGTATTCTCATCCTTTTAAGTTACAGTGCACGCAAGGATATGTCATATCTCTATGTAACTCCTGCACGGGGGGCTGCCTCCAGTATCATCAGGAACGGTGTGAAAGCAGCCTGCAGCTGTGCTGAAGGCTGGGGAGGAGTTGCTGAAAGAGCGCTGCAGGACCTTGTACTGAGAGGCAGCGCTGTTCACAGCTCTTAAACAGCTTTAACTGAGTCAGCAGCAATAAAATAAAATAGCTTCTTTAAAAGATGCAAATAAAAGTTTATTGACATAAACTCATTATTATGTGACGTATCAACTCATGTTTGTACACTTTGTTTATCAAAAATTATAAGAGTATGGTTAAGAATAAAGGGAAAGTCGCTGTCGTGTCCAACTCTTTGCGACTCCATAGACTACACAGTCCATGGAATTCTCCAGGCAGGAATACTGGAGTGGGTAGCCTTTTCCTTTTCTAAGGAATCTTCCCAACCCAGGGATGGAACCCAGGTCTCCCACATTGCAGGCGGATTCTTTACCAGCTCAGCCATGAGGGAAGAAAGTTTCAGTCAATTACCATGCCCAGTTAGCCATACATGGGATGTGTTGCTTCTTATTCTGGCCAGTTCTGAACAAATCCTAAAAGTGAGAGACAGGATTTTTTCAAATAAGCTCAGACTCACCAGCCTGAGGGTTCTAAAAGTAGCTTTATTAAGAGTGGCTGGATATTGATATTACGAGTAGATATCCATGTTATGAGTGGCTAGATAGGTGTGGAAGCACCTGCCTCAGTTCTTTCAACAGAGACTCAGCTCCGTTCCCTATGACCAGCCCACCCCCATTTTCCTGTCTGGGTAGAGAAATATGTTCTTATTGTGACTGGGGAGGAGCCTAGGGCATTCACTGGGCTGCATCTACTAGGAAAAATAAGCTCAGACTCACCAGCCTGAGGGTTCTAAAAGTAGCTTTATTAAGAGTGGCTGGATATTGATATTACGAGTAGATATCCATGTTATGAGTGGCTAGATAGGTGTGGAAGCACCTGCCTCAGTTCTTTCAACAGAGACTCAGCTCCGTTCCCTATGACCAGCCCACCCCCATTTTCCTGTCTGGGTAGAGAAATATGTTCTTATTGTGACTGGGGAGGAGCCTAGGGCATTCACTGGGCTGCATCTACTAGGAGCATCGTCATTCCCTGTCGTGTCGTCTTCTTGTCACTGTAGCTGGTGAATAAGTAGACTCTTCTTGATTCACACATTCCCAAGCACCATGGTCATTCCTTTAGTTTCTAATAATAAGCCAGACCCGACACTGTTACGATCCTAGATTTGGATTTAAGCTTTAGGGAGTAGCAAAGATCCCCTCAGATTTTAAACTCCAATCATATGCTTTGCATTGGGCTTATTAGATACTCATGCAAGTTAAAAGCAAAGAGGTCCTTGGTTTCCCATTTGCTAAATGTTCCTATGCATTTCTCCCTGGAGAGAGAGCAATAATTGCTAACATTAAGTGAGTGCTTAATACTTGTTAGGGACAGTTTTTAAGTGTTTAATATGTATTAATGAGACAATTATAATAATCATATGCAGTAGTATCAAGACATTTGCCTTTTTACAGATGAGGAAATGAAGGAATAGGAATTAAATAACTTGTTTAAAGTCAAAGAGGTAGTTAACCGGGAACCGAGCATGTGAGTACAGGCAGTCTGCTCAGACCCATTATACCTCTCTTCTATTGGAATGAATATGGCAGATGGAAGAATAGGATCCTGCCATTCCTGGGACATGACTATAAGTCCAGTAAACAGTGCCACTACACCACCCCAACAGTACCCAGGATGGGGCCCAGACAACCTGTGTACCAACTGAACGCAGCCTTTCCCAGAGCCCACTGTTTGCTCATTGTGTGTCAGTGGTTCTGCCTTCGATATACACCATCTCCCACAACCCACTTATTGCTGTTCAGTCTCCAAGTCATGCCGCACTTGTTATTCCATCAGTACAAACAATTTGGGAGCACTGCAGCTGTCTTTGTGAAATCTTCTTAGAAGCATTCACTTTGTTCTCATCACCTCTCCTGTCTCCTACTTTGTTCCTTGGGTTCTTCAGCCTTGAATCGCTTTGTCTGGTCTCTCATTTCCAGTTCTGGGTTTCCCCCAGAAGTGAATGTTGAACTTTGGTTTCTGGTTTGTCCTGGACCCTTTCTAGGACTGTGGCTTACACTCGTCATCTGACTCATCCTCTCCAGGCTGTTTTGGGTGAAGACTCAGAGCTCACTGTGAATTCTGAACTCTAGGTTCTCACATGGACCTTGAATGATAGGTTGATTGGTAACTTGTCCACACAGAAAAGGCAAACCAGGTCTCCAAAGAACTGCAGACTATTAGGCTGGAACTCCACTGGACTCTGGCCAATATAACTTGGTACCTCCTCCCACACTTCAGGCCACAGGTTGACAATATCCCTCCCATGGATCAATCACCTAGAATTGTAATTCCCTGACCTCTTACAACTCACAGATTTATTCACTCTGTCCCTTTGTCTCGAGCTCATATTGCATCTCCTTCAATTCTGTGACTGGCCTAAATCTAGCACTCTTAGCTGGTCTCCTGATTGCTCAGCTCAGAGTCATCTCTGTAGTTACAGAAATTCCCCAGAACTTGGTCTCATCACAATTTCCTTCTCTCACTTAACTATGCTGCTGAGAATCAACAGGTCATATTCCTGAGCCTACCTGAGTTCAACAAATGGCTAGGCATGGCTCAATGAAAAACCACCCCAAGGTGTACTAAAGCACATTGGGGGAATTCTTAGAATCTCAGCAACTACTGTTGTTCAGTCACATCTGACTCTTTGTGATCCCATGAACTGCAGAATGCCAGGCATCCCTGTCCTTCACTATCTCCCAGAGCTTGCTCAAACTCATGTCCAATGCGTCAGTGATGCCATCCAACCATTTCACCCTCTGTCATCCCCTTCTCCTGCCTTCAATATTTCCCAGCATCAGGGTCTTTTCTAACGAGTCATCTCTTCACATCAGGTGGGCAAAGTATTGGAGCTTCAGTTTCAGCATCAGTCCTTCCAATGAATATTCAGGGTTGATTTCCTTTAGCATTGACTTGTTTGCTGTCCAAGGGACTCTCAAGAGTCTTCTCCAACACCACAGTTCAAAAGCATCAGTTCCTTGACTCTCAGCCTTCTTTATGGTTCAACTCTCAGATCCATACACAGCTACTGGAAAAACCATACCTTTGACTCTACTTTGTTGGCAAAGTGTAGTCAAACTTTGTTGGATCTTTTTTGGAAAAGTAATGTCTCTGCTTTTTAATATTCTGTCTAGATTTATCATAGCTTTTCTTCCAAGGAGCAAGTCTCTTTTAGTTTCACGCCTGCATTCACCATCTACCATGATTCTGGAGGCCCCCCCCCAAAATAAAGCCTGTCATTGTTTTCATTGTTTCCCCACCTATTTGTCATGAAGTGATGGGGCTGGGTGCCATGATCATCTCAGCCTTCTTTATGGTCCAACTCTCAGATCCATACACAGCTACTGGAAAAACCATACCTTTGACTCTACTTTGTTGGCAAAGTGTAGTCAAACTTTGTTGGATCTTTTTTGGAAAAGTAATGTCTCTGCTTTTTAATATTCTGTCTAGATTTATCATAGCTTTTCTTCCAAGGAGCAAGTCTCTTTTAGTTTCATGCCTGCATTCACCATCTACCATGATTCTGGAGGCCCCCCCCCAAAATAAAGCCTGTCATTGTTTTCATTGTTTCCCCACCTATTTGTCATGAAGTGATGGGGCTGGGTGCCATGATCTTAGTTTTTTGAATGTTGAATCTTAAGCCTGATTTTTCACTCTCCTCTTTTACCATCAAGAAGCTCTTTAGTTTCTCTGCTTTCCACCATAAGGCTGGTGTCATCTGCATATCTGAAGTTACTGATATTTCTCCTGGCAATCTTGATTCCAGTGTGTGATTCATCCAGCCCAGTATTTCTCATGATGTACTCTGCATATAAGTTAAATAAGCTGGGTGACAGTATACAGACTTGACATACTCCTTTCCCAATTTTGAACCAGTCTATTGTTCCAAGTCTGGTTCTAACTGTTGCTTCTTGACTTGCATGCAGGTTTCGCAGGAGGCAGGTCATGTGGTCTGGTATTCCCAACAGCATGATTTATGTTTTAAACTCTCAAAGACTGGGTTCGTGGCAGTTTCTTCCTTTTTACAATGCTTAAAATAGTGTCAAGAATCATTTGACAAACAGACAAATGGCATTTTTGAAGGGTGGGTCTGTTGGTCTAGAATCTCTGCAGCAAGAAGCTAGAAACAATCCACATGATCAGGAAGTCCTGGGGCAGGAAGAGTTTGGAAGGCGCCCAAGAATTCAGATAGTGAACCTGGCTTCTCTATTTCTTCCTGTTTATGTTCATACTGACTTTTGGCTTCATTTGTTTTTGCTGCCACAGCCTTTTCCATTGACAAGAAGAGGGGACCATAGCCACTAATAAAGGAGTTTTTTGCCCTCCCAGCTTGGGAAGCACAGGAGAAAATGAAGATTTATCTCACTTAGTTGCTACATGAAATCTATAAAAAATCCGGCCCTTTAGGGCATGAGGTCATTCCTAAGGCCCTCACCATGATCAAAGGTTCTTGGTATTAAGATCAGCCAGGTGAGGATCACATGTCTGCCAATGACCAAGGAATAAATTGAATAATTAGCAGCCCCTTCAGAACTTAGCAGACTGAGGAATCTAAAGGAACCGGGTCTCTAGGTACATATTTGCGTTTGGACAGACTTGAGTGATACCTAAACTGTCATATTCTCTTTTTCCTCGTTAAACTTTCAATTACTTTAAGCCAAAATGTCCAGACAGAGTTTTTCCTGTTTTGTTGCTTTAGCTGCTTACTTTTTGTTGTCTATATCCTTGTGCTTCTGCTACAGAAATCCAGCTGTCTCTAGTTACCCTTTTAGGAAATAATATTAGAGAAAGTATATATATATATTTTTCTCTTAAAAAACAATCATCAGTTGCCAAACATGCAGCTGTTTCTTTTGATGCTAATTTTTGTTTCTTCTTGATTTCTTTTTTCCTTTCATTCCCTTTTCTCCCTTACATGGACAAATTTCTTAGGCTTTCACATGAACACTGTCTTACCAGGTTATTGGTGACTGCGTGCAAATAAAGAAAGAACATACACAGGACCTGAATGAAGCCTTAGCAATTCCTGGGGCAGAGAAAATCTGGATGCCAGCGTAAGGACATTAGGTAGGTGCCACCATACCTCAAAGGCCTAATCTCTCTTCTTTGATGTAAATGAACATTCAGAACAAAAAGATTTTGAGTATAGCCCTCCAGTTTAGTCTAACTAGCCTAACCTTATCCTGGGCTGAACTAGAAAGCTAGCAAAATTTACCTTAGGTACCACAAAGGATTGAGTGCTTACAAGGTAGAATTGTAAGCCACATTTGGTTTCACATCACAGTCTTTCATATGATAAAGGCATTTTGTGTAATGAACTCTGCAGTTAATATAAGACAAGTCATATTCCACCTCTGTTACTGATTGGCCATGAATTTAAACCTTGTTTCTGGCAACATGATCAGACATTCACTTATTCAACAAATATTTACTGAGTACCTAGTATGTGCCAGACTCCAATTTAGGTGCTAGAGTATTAGCAATAAACCAAAATCCCTGCCCTCCAGGAGTTTACTCTCTAGTAGGAAGTAAGAAAATAAAATTGATTAATCAATCAGCATGTTAGAGAATGATACAAAAGCACTGTGGACAAAAATCAAGGATGGTGGATAAGAAGAGTAGACTGGATGAAAAGTTGCAATTTTACATAGAATAGCTTAAGCTTCACTGAGAAGCCATATAAGAAAACACTTGAAGGATGGAGGGGAATAAGCCATATGGGTATATAAGAGAAAGGTAATGGGGCTGAAACTAAGATCTGGACACCTGGTATATTTATTCTTACTGATGGTGTGCAATTGGTCCTGGACCCTCTAAGCAAATAGAGCTGGGCAGTATGTGTCCATACCTATGAATATAGAGATGTATATATCATGTATACATGTGTGTGTATATATTTACACACATATATATATAAAGTCTGCCTTATAGAAAAATATTTCTTATTTTCTTTCTTTCATCCATCCATCTATTTATCTATATACCCGCCTTAAGAGCCATGACTTTATACTAATATTTCAACCCAGAAACATGGTACATTCTTGCCTTTTCCTTCCCCTGACTGTAATCCTTCCCCAACTATGAGAAGCTAACTTCCTTATCCTCAACATATTTGCTTATTTATGTAAGCTTGGAATACACAGAAGGATGAAACGAACACCAAGTAATTTGAGTGTAATATTAATTTACATTTTTTTCTTAATCTAAACTTTACATATTTTTTGTTGTGTAGTCACGAAGTCACGACCCCAGGGGCTGTAGCCCACCAGGCTCCTCTGTCGATTGGATTTCCCAGCCAAGAATACTGAGTAGGTTACCATTTCCTTCTCCAGGGGATTTTCTCCACCCAGGGATTGAACCCATGTCTCTTGCCTTGGCAGGCAGATTATTTACCACTGAGCTACTGCTGCTGCTGCTGCTAAGCCGCTTCAGTCGTGTCCGACTCTGTGCAACCCCATAGACGGCAGCCCACCAGGCTCCCCCATCCCTGGGATTCTCCAAGCAAGAACACTGGAGTGGGTTGCCATTTCCTTCTCCAGTGCATGAAAGTGAAAAGTGAAAGTGAAGTCGCTCAGTCGTGTCCAACCCTCAGTGGCCCCATGGACTACAGCCTACCAGGCTCTTCCATCCATGGGATTTTCCAGGCAAGAGTACTGGAGTCGGGTGCCATTGCCTTCTCCGCCGGGAGCCACTAGGGAAGCCCAAATTTACATATACTCAAAAGCACAAATCTAAACTACACAATTTGATGAGATTTAGCAAAAAAAAAGAAAGAAAGAAAGAAATACAGCTGTGTAAACCAAACTCCTGTCAAGATATGAGACATTTCCATCACCCAATAAAGTTTCCCCTTATATCTTCTCAGTTACCAGTGAAGTGAACTGAAGTGAGGTGAAGTTGCTCAGTCATGTCTGACTCTTTGCCACCCCATGGACTGTAGCCTACCAGGTTCCTCTATCCATGGGATTTTCCAGGCAAGAGTACTAGAGTGGGTTGCCATTTCCTTCTCCAGGGTTTCTTTCTGACCCAGGGATTGAACCTGGGTTTCCTGAGTTGTAGGCAGACACTTTACCGTCTGAGCCATAGTTACGAGAGGCAACCACTGTTACAGGTTTTGTTTTGTTGTTGTTGTTTTCCCAGAATAGAATTACTTTGCCTATATGAATGGAACCATTTATATCTCTTTTGGCTTCTTTTGCTCACCATTGTGCCTCAGATCCATTTATCCATGTTGCTGCATCATATACCGTCTGAGCCATAGTTACGAGAGGCAACCACTGTTACAGGTTTTGTTTTGTTGTTGTTGTTTTCCCAGAATAGAATTACTTTGCCTATATGAATGGAACCATTTATATCTCTTTTGGCTTCTTTTGCTCACCATTGTGCCTCAGATCCATTTATCCATGTTGCTGCATCATTCGTTCACTTGTTTTACTTTATTTCTAAATAATATTCCATGGCATAAATTTATGAATATACCACATTTTATTGCCCCATAGCATTTCTTTGCATATCATCATTTTGTTGCTGGATATTTGGGCTGATTCTAGTTTGGCGATATTGTAGATGAAGATTCTATTAAAAGTCTTATACAAGACTCTGTGAATATATGCTTTTATTTCTTGGGTAAATACTAGAAGTGGAATTATTGGATCATAGGGTCACAGATATTTAAAGAAATTACCAGACATTTAAAAAATAAGTGGTTATATCATCTTATACCCCACCAACAAGCATAATAGTCTCTTTAATCTTCACCATTTTAAAGGTAGATAATGCATATACCACAGTGGACTTATTTGTATTTTCTTATTGAATAATGACGTTATCACTTTTTCACATGCTTGTTGAAATTCTTGGATTGTCTTTAGGTAAGTGTCTATTCAAGTATTTATATTTTATCAGTTGGCTTGCATTTTGATTGTAGAGTACGTTTTGCCTGATGTATTTTTTTAAGGTGATATAGAGTCTTTATTTTATAGAAATAAAAGATATGAAGCACTTTCTACTTTCTCTTCTCTATCAGTGAATTTCTTTCTTTTTTTTTAATTTTATTTTTACTTTATTCTATGTTAAAATACTATATTGGTTTTGCCATACATTGACATGAATCAGCCACAGGTGTACATGAAGAAGCCCACAGAACCTTGCCTAATGTCTTGTAGCTAGTAACTGGTAGAAACAGGATTTAAATTCTGGTATGACTATATTCTTAACCACTTGTCTTCCACAGCCGTGATCTGATTTTTTCCCCTTTATTCAAAATTATCATGATAACAGATGTTGCTTAAAACAAATGAGATTTGGAAGTAATTCATCAGGAACTTTTTTTTGCCATGGGAGATACAGATATGCAAATATTGGAAGAGTCTGCAGAGTGTGTGTATAAACATGGATATGAGCAGAGATTGTGGGAGCCCCCAGTAGTGGGCTGGCAGGACCCACCAGCATTATGCCACTAAATTATGATTACTGATTCACCCAGAAGCTCTGAGTTCTTTCCATTAATTAATTTATTTGCTTATTTATTTATTTACACATTTATCTATTCACTTATTCAATAAATATTTATTGAGGGCCTCCTAGGCACCAGACTAGGTGTTGAGGATACAGCAGTAACCAAAATATATCACATATATAACCAAATATGTCACATACCCCCTCACTCACTGGGCTCAAATTCCAGTCCAGGAAGACATAAGCAAAATAAGGGATGTATTTGAAAACAAAAGGTGCTATTGAGAAAAAATAAAATAAGACTACTGACAGAGTGTTGTAATTTTATTTTTATTTTTTTTAACTTTATTTTTACTTTATTCTATGTTACAATACTGTATTGGTTTTGCCATACATTGACATGAATCAGCCACAGGTGTACATGAGCTCCCAATCCTGAAACCCCCTCCCACCTCCCACCCCATATCATCTCTCTGGATCATCCCCGTGCTCCAGCGCCAAGCATCCTGTATCCTGTATTGAACGTAGACTGGTACTTCATTTCTTATATGATAGTATACATGTTTCAATGCCATTCTCCCAAATCATCCCACCCTCTCCCTCTCCCTCAGAGGCCAAAAGTCTGTTCTATACCTCTCTGTCTCTTTTGTTGTCTCACCTACAGGGTCATCATTACTATCTTTCTAAATTCCATATATATGTGTCAGTATACTGTATTGGTGTTTTTCTTTCTGG
>SJYC01108591.1:0-15537 GCA_006408675.1 Madoqua kirkii
TGTGTAGAAACACAATTGACATTAAATTCTTCCTCTATTTTACAAATTTATTCATTTCTGTATTCATTATTTCTTTCATTCTACTACATTGGGCTTAATTTGCTCTTATTTTTCTAGCTCACTAAAGTGGAAACTCAGATAATTAATTTAAAAACTTTCTAAAAATAGCATTTACAGCCACAGATGGCTCTCTAATCACTGTTCTAACTGTACCTCACACATTTCACACGTTGTGTTTTATTATCATTTAATTCAAAATATTCTCTAATTTCCATTGTAACTAAGCTTACTGGATCTTTTTTTCACCAAATTTTGGAAAATTTCTGCCATTATTTCTTCAAATGTTTTTTTCTCTACCATTTTGCTCTCTTTTGGGGTTTCCAATTATACATATGTTACACTGCTTGATATATTCTTATATATTAATGAAGTAAATTGCTTACATGCTTCTCTTTCTTTTTTAAACTGGTTAACTTCTACTGATCCCTCATCAAATTCACTTTTTTTTCTGCCATCTGCAATATGCTTTAAAACTCATCTTGCAGAATTTTAATTTCAATTATTGCATCTCTTAAAGTTTTAATTACTCTGCCAGATTTCTCATGTTTATTCATTACAAATATAGCTTTCTTTATTTCCTTGAAATATACATATAATATCAGCTTTAAAGTTCTTATCTACTAATTTCAACATCTGAAGAATCTCTGGGTTGTTTACATAGATTGGTTTTTTTCCTGAACTGGGTTTGAATTCTTTGTCTCTTCATCTGTCTAGTATTTAAAACAAAACAAAACAAAAAACACTGAATGCTGGACAGTGTGTAACAAGTTGTAGAAACTTGGATTCCATTATCTCCCTATGAAGCACATTGATTCAAACCGCAAACCGTCCTTCTTGTCGTGGGAAGCACTGAGATTTCCTCTCAGTTCTTTTAGCCTTCATATGCTCTTTCTGCAAGGCCCCTGGAATATTCATATAACACTCACAATTCAGTGATTACTCAAGAATTCTAAGAGTTATGTTCATATTTTGGGAGTTGGACACCTCTGCAGACCCCGTTTTCTGGTATTTCTCCCATCTTTAATTTTCAAGTTATTCTGCTAGCCACAAACTCTGTCTTCTGACACCTCAATTCAGCAAGCCTATTACTTCCTCTAGTTCTGTCTCGTGTGGATCAGGGAGTGCCCTCAAGCAAATAGTCACAAAAATGAACATATTACCATAAATAATTTCTATTTTTTCAAGGAATTCCTTCCTTACAGCTTCTTTCTACATTGCTTGCTCTACTGTACTTTTAAATGTGTTTTGAAAATATTTTATCCATAGTGCTAAATTTCTATTTATTGGAAGGATAGTCCAACCAAGTTTTCTTCTATTATCAGAAGCTACAATCTACAAATCCAATTTTGAACTTGTTAGTTTTGATGTATTTAATAATAAGTATTTGTGTAAAAATATTGAGGAGCAGTTAAAGATACAAGTGTGGAGTTCAGGATAGACATCTGGGGTGGGGTTATAATATGACAATCATTAGCGTACAGATGCTACATAAGCCATAAGACTTGAAGAAATCACAAAAGGAGTGAGGATGACAAGAAGTAATGTTAAGTACTGATACTTGGGCCTCTCCAGAAAAAAAGAAAAGAAAAACCATGAGATTGTGGCACCTTGGAGTTTTAGTGTAGAAAGTTTTACTAGAAGTTATGTCAAATACTGCTCATAGGGCAAGAAGAGAAATGAAATTGATGATAGGATCTAGCAATATAAAGGTCATTGACAACCTTAGTAAGAAAAGATATAGTTGAGTACTGAGGGTAAAAGTCAGACTGGAATGAATTAAACAAACAGCTACCTACCTCAGAGGGTTATGAAGAGGATTTCAACAATAAATCATGAATTATCTTAATATATAAAGGACTCACAAAATCAATAAGGAGATGGGGAGTTACTGTTTAATGGGTACAGAGTTTTAGCTGGGGATGATGAAAAAGTTCTGGAGCTAGACACTACTGCTGGTTGCATAACAATATGAAAGCACTTAAAGCCACTGAATTATATACTTAAGAACAGTTAAAATGGTGAATGTTATGTATATCTCATCACAATAAAAACTAATAAAGAAATGACAACTCACTATAAAAATGAGCAAAACAAGAATATACAAAAAATACAAATGACTATTAAACACATGAAAAAAGTTCTAGCTACTACTAAATTTAGCTAGTTGAGTAAAGGCAAATAGACTGGATACAGAACAGTCTAACATACAATAGAATCCATGATTTCTGTGTAGCCCTTGAAATCTAGGGGCAATCAACTCAATTGGCAAGATGGAGAACACCATGTAGAATGTACTGATTATGTAAAAGAGGGGGAAATACACATGAACATATATTTATATAAATATATGTATGTATATATATATATCTCATAAGTACAAGCATATACACAAACAGGAATACACACAATTCTAAAGTATCTCAGGAAGGATTTAGAAGAAATTATTACAGCACTGCTTCTAGGTAGGGGACATAGAACATTGTGGGTCTCAGGTATAGGAAGACTTACAATTTACTCTATGTCTCTACTTTCAAACAGAGTGTGTTTTTTTTTAACATGAACCCATATTGTTCTTTCATAAAATATATTTAAAAACCTTTATTGAAGCAAAATATATCACAAGCATACAGCTTGATATATTTTTACACAATGATGTAATTAGCACACAACGTTAGCAGCACCTCTGAAGCTGTTCCTGTGGCCCATTCTAATTATTACCCCCAAGAAATTATTGTTACAGTTTTTTAAGATTCTGTTTACAGTTTGGTGCAAAGTTGATGGAAAGGTATAAAGATTTCCCATATACTCCCTGCCCCCACACAAGCACAGCCTCCTACATTATCAACATCCCCCACCAGTGGTACATTTGGTATACCTGATGAAACTACCCTATCACATTATAGTCATCCAAAGTCCATAGTTTTTACATCATGGTTCATTCACTCTTCACACTATACTTAATGAGTTTGGACATCCAATGATGTCTTCAAAATTTTGGCATTATACAAAGCACTGCCCTAAAAATCATCAGTGCTCCATCTATTCACTTCTCTCCCTCCATCCTTATATTTTTAAATGATATATTTGGACAGAAATATATATATAGATTTATAAAAAATACAAATATACAATTCTCTGTCAATTTTAGAGTCAATCTTTATGTCTATCATTTTCCAAAATTGGACAAAAGATTTATGATATGTTTAATTCACCATCTCTTCCTTATCTCCCATAAGATACTATCTAGGAGTTAAATTCTAGTGTGTTACTAACATTTCAAAACATCAACTATAGCTTACTTAGACTTAATAGTGACTCACTGGTTTCCTGAGTTACTCCTGCTTCTCATGTCTCATTTCTTTCTCTTGGAGTTTATAGTAATGGTTGATATTTTTTTCAATTTCCTAGCTTCCAATCTTCCTTTATTGTGGGAATTTCTTACCTCACAATCTAGACCTCCTTCCACCTACCACTAGAGAATTTGAAAGTGACAGAGATTTGCTTTACCAGGCTGCCTTGAAAGAGGGGCCAGGCTCGTCCATCAGACACCTCCCCTCAAGGACAGCAGACATTTGTCTTAAAGATGGGAGGTGGCAGCAATGATAGCTACGTCTTGTCTCCAGAGGCAAAAGGAAGAGTTTCAGCGGGAGCATCCACTCCATGTGCTTCTAAGATGCTGCCATGTTTACGTGTTTGTAACTTGTGTCTAGAGTCCGTTATACTGCTGCAGAGAATTTCCACTGTATGTCATAGTACAAAATAGTACCGTTTATTTTTCCATTTTGCTCCTTAGGAACATTTGGGCTGTTAAGTTTTTTAATTTCAAAAAGAGCACTACTCCCGGAATCATGAAAGTTATTTTCTGGTGCATATCTTCTATCCTGGACACTAAATATCCATACCTTATTCCAGAAAATGAAATCAGAATGACTAGGGATGAGGTCATAAAACTGATCAAAATCAGATTATTCATAGTAAGTAAATTATCTGACATTATTATCATCTTTACTATTTAAGTCCTAGGTTAATCAGCTGAAATCTAGCCCCAATATCGTAAATGCTCTACTAGTATGGAAGACGTATGTATCCTGTATTCATTTTAGCAATTCTACTAGCTTCTCCTTTTTTGGAGGGGTCTGAGAGGTTTCTGGTATGATCCTCTGGATCTGATTTTTCTAGTGACCTTCTCTGGAGACAACCTAATGACCTCGTTCACATCCAGAGGTTCACACAACATTGTGATTGTCTTTGCTCAGAATAAGAGGCAACTAGAAAGAACACAAATATTTAGCACAAAGGGGAAGATTCTATTGAATATGATAACTCATCTGAACAGCTGAGAGAGGATTTATTTTTCTCTCTCTTTTTCTCCTCTTTTCTTCTCATAATGATGCCATCTATGGAACGGCCTCCTACAGATCAGCCAGTCATTCCCTGAGAGCATTCTGAAAAATTTGATGCTTGGGGATCATTTGCATTTCTAATGGCAGAGGGCAAGACATTCCTTGAGCTGAATCCTAGTACAAGTTGGGCTTGGGAAACTGCTTCAGGCAATCGTATTTTTTCAATTCTGTATTGGGAAAAAACCTAAAATGTACTTAGCCAAACACTCTGAGCCCTGAGGCACTTGAAGCGAAATGTAATCCATATGTTTCTGATTTATTTCACTCACCTCAAAGGCTCTTCAGAGTTGAGTTTCACTGCTAAGAAGTCTTCAAACTATTCAACTTTTCTCTTTCTCCACAATAAGGAGGACTCATCATCTGAACCCATTTCCCCAAAGACAGTAACATTCAGGCTTAGCATTCAGAACTCCTATTTCTAGAGTCCTGCATGCTACTGAATATATCCTACATCTTTAAAAATCTGTCCCTTTCTTTAAAAAGAAGTACCACAGCATCTTAATAAAACATTACAAAAGAAAGGAAGGAGGATGCTAAGAAATGATTTTGCTTTTGAGACCCAGAGGTTCTCAGGGTTAGAAGGAAGCTGTTTCTATAGTTTAACTTGGTTCAATTTACTACTCATTTTATATGATGCAGATTCCACTTAATATTTTTTCTCTAATATGCCATGTCTTTCTTTTTTTCTTTTTCCTTCCTTCCCTCCCTCCCTGTATCCTTTCTTCCCATGACACAAAAACTTGGCAATGATACATTCCAAGCAGTAAATATTCTGGTCCATTGTTACAGCGTGTCATAGATGATCTGATTTTACATTTTTCCCCTTTAAGTAGAAATGGAATCTTCATATGAGTAAAGGCATGCACCGAACAGAGTAGATCCTCAAAACATTCTGGCTCTACAGAGAATGACCAGAAATATCCTAGTAGATACAGTCAGGAAGATAAAGTATGGATTGTGAGTTTAAGCAGTAATCTGGCAAATATATTTAGAGAATCCATACTCTGTGAGTGAGATTTCTGAGTGCTAATACTAGTGCAGAAACTGCTTGCTTTCTGTACCATTTTATATCATCTGCTATTCACATTACCTTTTATAAAACTCTTTACATTTGTTATTTCATTTAATAAAGAATAGCCAGGAGAACACATTCAAGTGTCTGTGTTTACCTTTGTATGCACAGTCAGTTGGAACATTTTGATTAAATTGACTAGTTACTTCACACTGGGAGTCAGTTTAGTCAAGTAACTAGTTAATTCCATCAGCCTGGCTGAATGTTTTTTAAAACTGTAATGAATTTCAACTCAATTCAAGCCTGCCAACTTAACCAAACTAGTCATAGGTTAAGTAAAATAATTATTCTAGTGAGTGCTGTCCTTGAGTGTTTTGGGATTGACAACACTTATGTTACTGGACTGGATTTTCAGTTCCTCAGGTCCAATAGTTTTCCATTCTATCTAGAGCCATTATGACATATGGTAAGTGAAATGCAATTTTCCCCAGTAGCTTATAAAAAAAAGGCTAAAAATAACTTTTACTTCACCTGCAAAACTTTGCTACCCACATTTTCCCTTATGAGGAGGAAACTCGTCAATAAAGAACAGGACAAAAAAGCCACAGATTGGAAAGCGCTAAAGTGAAAGCTTGTGGATGGTCTCTTAAATCAGAGCCCAAACTCTGTTCTGGAATAATCCATTTTCAGTGTCTGGAGTTAATGGGAAAGCAGCCTTGAAATAAAATTTTCTTCTAACTCTCAGGTTCCATATTCAATTTTGAAAGAGTGTGTTGTGCTCATGTAATATTTCCAATGAAGTGGAACAAATGTTGTTTAGAGATATACTGTTTTCTGCATAGCATTCTCTTATTATATAAAATATGCACATTTAGTTTAAAACTAGTTGACTACTCCAGATAAACAGGGTTATATAAAAATGTTGTGCCATATTCCTGGAAAATTACTACATTTACCAAAACATATTTGTAAGTTGCAAGATGTTAGTTGAATGAAATGACACTCTTGGGTAAAAGATACCTTAACAGAAATGACAAAAATGGGGTCTGATTAAGTTTAACATTCCTTCCCTCATATAGTACCAATCCCCATCTATCCTCCTCCATTCCCAAAACACTTACATACAGAAAAATGTTTTGATTCCTCAGTGAGAATTCAAGGCCTTAGTGGACCGGTCTGGCCCTGTTTCCCACTATAAAACCATATTCCAGTTGCACGACATTCTGGGATAAGCATATCAGCTTCCACATTGCTCACATCAACCCTTGGCTGTAGTCCTCCTCCATCTGGCCTCTCCTTCCTCTCTCTGCTTTACTCACATGACTTTCACCCATCTTTGTGACCTGGTCATGTTCCCGTTCACCAAGATGAAGCATTCTCTTATCCTTTGAATCCATAAACTTGTTCTTTCCTTGAAATATTTTAGCACTTTCTGTTATACCCCTCATCTGGTAATGACATGCTACCCATTATTACTAGACATTATCTCAACTTTTCAAGATAATTAAGGGGACAGTCCATGTCTGGATTATCCATGTTTGGGTAAGTACAGCATAACAAACTCCAGTATTTATCATTGTTATCATCATCATCAAAGTCTTAATAGTGCCTTCTATTTTGATTAAGATGTATTATTGGTACCACCATTTTAAAAAGAGGTATCTACTCATTCTCACAATCACTTTTTGAGAATATTATGACAAAATTATCTCCATGTCATGGAGATGGAAGCAAAGACTTGAGGTTCAGTGATTTACCTGACTGCAAATAATTAAGTGTCAGAACCAGGATATGAAGCCTGATTTTTTTGGAGGGAGGCGGGGAACACTTAAGAGAAATAAAAATTCATTTTGACTCCAAGATTAATTTGACAAAAAGAAACTATTCAAAAATAACTAAATGAACACAAACACATTTTCCTAATTGAAAACTACTACCATTAACTAAGCGTATGCTCTACTATTACTAAAGCGTTTACATATATGATGACATTTAATCTCCATAAATTTCCTGATGGATGGTATTATCCCCCCTTTTTGCAAAGAGGTTCACACATTTTAAGTAATTTGTCTAAAGTCACACAATAGAAAGTAGTGGGGCCCAGAGTATTTAACCTTAGATGGCCTGATTCCAAAGCACATTCTCTTTCTATTATATTGTGCTGTTTCTCTAGAACTCTAGAACAAAAGGATGAAAAATATAATAAAATCTACTCAGATACTCCTACAATGAAAAGCAGACCTATACCCTATCTCACATAAAGATTCATTGTTTGTATGTTTGTCATATCTCACCCTTTAATTCTAATCAACTTACTTATTACCTGTGCTCTAGAAAGGATATGAGACTTATGATTCCTTCCACAATGAAGTATAAATTAGATTGTGATGTGCATATATAAATAAAAATACATATTATAAACCCCAGAGCAACCAATCAAAGCAAAAAGAGAAAAAGATATATACAGCTGATTAGCCAATACTGGAGACAAAATGGAATTGCTAAACAACTCAATCAATTGTTTCTTAGCAAAAGAAGGCAGGGAAAAGGAAAAGAACAATAACAAATGGGACAAATAGGAAAGAAATAGCAAGATGATAAACTTAAACCTCAGTTCAGTTCAGTTCAGTTGCTCCATCATGTCCGACTCTTTGCGACCTCATGAATCGCAGCACCCCAGGCCTCCTTGTCCATCACCAACTCTTGGAGTCAAACTCATGTCCATCGAGTCAGTGATGCCATCCAGCTATCTCATCCTCTGTTGTCCCCTTCTCCTATGTACTAATACTTTTATTAAATGCAAATGCTCTAAACATGCCAACTAAAAGACCGAGATTACCACACTGTATATGTGGTCTAAAATCTACTTCAAAATCTTCATATTTATTCTTAACATAGTTAAGAATGAAAAAATAGACAAAGGACCTGAGGTGATTCCTTAAGTCTTTACTAGCTGCACATTCCATTCTCTGGGCTTGCTCTGTTTTTTAGCCATGCAGGTTCATGGGGGCAGTACATGACTCAAACTATTATCCAAATGTTCCATTTAGATATTCACCAATCTACTATTCAACAAAACAAATAAAGATTTGCCATATTGTCCAGTGTTGAACCACAAAACAAATATTGATTTTTCTTCCAAAGAAACAAGGAAATAAATACTTATACAAGCATGCTCTGTTTCTTAATTTAAATAAAGCATTTTTAATAATAACAATAAGAAAATTCATTTAGAACATTGTGCATATCTTCACAAACACAACAAAGAGATTAAAATAATGCAATATCATGCCATCCATAAAGAATCACTTATGAAGTTCAGACATTTTTCTATTTTAGAAAACACTGTATTTATATATATTTGCCAGGAATAAGATAAAATCTTTTTCATGTTAAAATAAACTGTAACTATCTTTTCATGTCAATAATCATCTATAAAATCTAATGATTATTATTCTATCATATGGGACAGTAATTGATCACAATAATAATTAGAGCCAAAGTATATTGAACACTTACTATGTGCTAGGTACTGTGCTAAGAGCTTTGTAATATTTAAATAGTCTCACTTTACCACTGTGTAACACCTAACATTATTAATTGCCATATAACATCTTTGTATTGCCAGTAGGACAAACTGACTTACTTTATAATAAATACTAAATCTTTCCTTGGCATTGGCTTAGCATTATACTTCTACCTTTAAAATGCTGTTTCTTTCTATTCCTAGGGTACATGCCCACCCAAAACAGGATTCCACTGGTTGAACATATCCATGACAGTATGGCCCTTAATTGCAGTAAAAATATAATATTTACTGATCCAAACTCACTCTGGTGAATGTTTTGAGTACTTTAGCATTGCACTGTAATATCTCCTAATCCCCTACTTTTTGTCTCTGAGTTGTGTCCAAGGTTTTTTTTTTTTTTTTTTCCTATAGCAAGGCTATAATGAACCTCCTTTCAGGCATTTAAGCAAAAACTGCATCATTACTATACTGTTATTTGCCTGATGTCCAGATCTTCTCACTCACTCTCAAGATCTGAACAGTTATGCACCAAATGCTTACCTGGTGTTATATATGAGAATGAGTCTCCTTCAGTGGTGTGCTGGAGCCAGCTTATGTCAGCTTGGAGGACATGATTGTATGTATCTCCTTCAAGTTCAGCATTTAGTAATCTTATCCTGAAATCAGTAATAGGGGAGTATTTACCCACAGAAATAGGCAAAAACCACCCAATCAATTAGGAAACTCTTTTCCCTGGAGGGCTTGTGGCTCCACATTTACCAGTGCATCCCTGTACTGTATTAACCTATTGATGAGTTAATATAGGCATCTTGTATGCCACACCACACAGTGACTCAATTGGCATGATTCCTAATCAATATAGTGTTGTCTGCCAGCCAAGCAGTCTGCACCATAGCAGTGCTGAATGTATAGTGTGATCCAAGGTCACATAGACTGTAAGTGGTGGAGTCAGAATTCTAACCTGAAATGTTTTCTGTCTCCAAGGCCCATGTTCCTCTGCCCCATTCTGATGCTTCTGGAGAGGGCAGGCTCTGGACACAAATTTACCAGCTTATCACTTATCTCATCTTATCACTTAACCAGCTACATGACTATGAGTAAGCTACCTATCTTCTCTATCCTTAACTTTCATCATCCACTAAAAATGAATAATGGTAGCATCTATCTCATTGTGATATTCTGAGGATTACATGAAGTGATTAATCCAAGGAATTCAGCACCAGAGCCTAGTACATAACAAGTGCTCTATTAAGAGTAATTATTCTTAATACATATATTTAAAGCATATAATGTGATAAACCAGAATATTTTATTTAGCAATTATTTATCTTTTATCCCACAGTATTCTTTAAGGTAAAGAATGTTTGACAGTTTTATTTTCAAAAAATCTTTAAAATCTAATCAAGCACAGAAATTATTTTTTAAAATAGCTGTTACATATTTCAGTATACAAGTTAGAGTTCCATTACAGAAGAACTATTTACCAGTTCATTTGAAGATCACATTCCCTTAAAAGCAGAGTATTAGGTATCTGAATCAGTGATATCCTTTTGAAAAAATTACAGTATTAATATCATGACCTGAATACCTTAATTTGAGCTAATCAGTAGAAATCTGGTTGTTTCTACCTTGCACAAACAAGTCCTCTCTGATTTCTCCTTACGAGGAGACATTTGCTTTGGACATATAATGTTCTTATCATTTTAAGGAACATATCTTGATAAACGGAAACATGAGCTTTCAGGGGAGAATATTTCTATCAAGTTCCCTTAAAATGAGTTTAATGTTCTCTCTCAATTCTTGTCAGTTGATAGTGTATAAGATGTTTTAGGGACATGATTATCTAGAGAACAAAAATAGCAGCAGATTAAAACTATTCAACATAGTTTTGGAAGTTTTAGCCACAGCAATCAGAGCAGAAAAAGAAACAAAAGGAATCCAGATTGGAAAAGAAGAAGTAAAACTTTCACTGTTTGCAGATGACATGATCCTCTACATAGAAAACCCTAAAGACTCCACCATAAAATTGCTAGAGCTAATCAGTGAATAGAGTAAAGTTGCAGGATATAAAATTAATACACAGAAATCCCTTGTGTTCCTATACACTAACAATGAGAGAGCAGAAAGAGAAAATAAGGAAACAATTCCATTCACCATTGCAACAAAAAAAATAAAATACTTAGGAATAATCTACATAAAGAAACAAAAGACCAATATATAGAAAACTATAAAACACTGATGAAAGAAATAAAAAATGACATAAATAGATGGAGAAATATACCATGTTCATGGATCAGAAGAATCAATATGGTGAAAATGGGTATACTACCCAAAGCAGTCTATAGATGCAATCCCTATCAAGCTACCAATGGTATTTTTCAGAGACCTAGAACAAATAATTTCACAATTTGTATGGAAATACAAAAAAACCTCGAATAGCCAAAGCAATCTTGAGAAAGAATAGAACTGGAGGAAAACCTGCTTGACTTCAGACTATACAACAAAGCTACAGTCATCAAGACAGTATGGTACTGGCACAAAGACAGAAAAATAGGTCAATGGAACAAAATAGAAAGCCCAGAGATAAATCCACACACCTATGGACACCTTATCTTTGACAAAGGAGGCAAGAATATACAATGGAGAAAAGATAATCTATTTAACAAGTGGTTCTAGGAAAACTGGTCAACCACTTGTAAAAGAATGAAACTAGAACGCTTCCTACACCATACACAAAAATAAACTCAGAATGGATTAAAGATCTAAATGTAAGACCAGAAACTATAAAACTCCTAGAGGAAAACATAGGCAAAACACTCTCTGACATAAATCACAGCAGGATCCTCTATGACCCACCTCCAAGAGCAATGGAAATAAAAGCAAAAATAAACAAATGGGACCTAAGTAAACTTAAAAGCTTTTGCACAATGAAGGAAACTATAAGCAAGGTGAAAAGACAGCCTTCAGAATGGGAGAAAATAATAGCAAATGAAGCAACTGACAAACAACTAATCTCAAAAATATACAAGCAACTCATGCAGCTCAATTCCAGGAAAATAAACGACCCAATCAGAATATGGGCCAAAGAACTAAATAGACATTTCTTCAAAGAAGACATACAGTTGGCTAACAAACACATGAAAAGATGCTCAACATCACTCATTATCAAGGAAATGCAAATCAAAACCACAATGAGGTACCATCTCACGCTGGCCAGAATGGCTGCTATCAAAAAATCTACAAACAATAAACGCTGGAGAATATGTGGAGAAAAGGGAACCCTCTTACACTGTTGGTGGAATACAAACTAGTACAGCCGCTATGGAGAACAGTGTGGAGATTCCTTAAAAAACTGGAAATAGAACTGCCATATGACCCAGCAATCCCACTGCTGGGCATACACACCGAGGAAACCAGAATCAAAAGAGACACATGTACCCCAGTGTTCATAGCAGCACTGTTTACAATAGCCAGGACATGGAAGCAACCTAGATGTCCATCAGCAGATGAATGGATAAGAAAGCTGTGGTTCATATACACAACAGAATATTACTCAGCTATTAAAAAGAATGCATTTGAATCAGTTCTAATGAGGTGAATGAAACTGGAGCCTATTATACAGAGTGAAGTAAGTCAGAAAGAAAAACACCAATAGAGTATACTTAGGTATATATATGGAATTTAGAAAGATGGTAACAATGACTCTATGCGAGACAGCACAAGAGACACAGATGTAAAGAACAGACTTCTGAACTCTGTGGGAGAAGGTGAGAGTGGGATGATTTGAGAGAATAGCAGTGAACCATGTATACTATCATATATGAAATGGATCGCCAGTTCAGGTTTGATGCATGAGACAGGATGCTCAGTGCTGGTGCACTGGGATGACCCTGAGGGATGGGATGGGGAGGGAGGAGGGAGGGGGGTTTCAGGATGGGGAACATGTGTACAACCATGGCTGATTCATGTCAATGTATGGCAAAAACCGCAGCAATATTATAAGGTAATTAGCCTCCAATTAAAATACATAAATTAAAAAAAGAAATAGAGATTTCTTAACACCTACATTTCATGTGTCAAGAAACGTAAGTTCCCCTCTTCCTCTGCATCACTTGTAAGTGAAGGCCCTGTTTATTTCACTTGCCTGGGCCTCAGTTCCCTCAGTTGAAAAGATAAAGAGAATCAAGGCTTTGAAAATGTATTTTAACATTAAAAAAAATTCTACAATATACAGAGTGTTTACTGAATTCTAGAAATTGTGCTAATTTCTTCTTATATGTTATTTCATTTTGTTTTCACCATACTCATCCTACTGATCTGATCCTACTTTATAGATTAGGAAACTGAAACTTAACCTAATAGGGTTACTTGGTCAAGTTCATGAGTAGATGGCAGAATGAAAATTCCATCCCAGGCAGCCTGGGCCAAATCTCACATCCTTACCTACTCCCCTGAGCTGTGCCTTACACACCCTTGATTCTTTGGTAGCACTTTACAGTATCACAAAATAAAGTCAGACCAAAGTCTCAGGTGATCCACTGGACACTGCTCTAAGTGTCCCTTTTATAATTTTCTGTCCTCTCATCCATTGGCATGAACAGCTCATTTCTATGTCAGTTTGATGGCAAACATCCATGCAACACAAAGAAGCCGCAGGATCTTATCTGGTCATTTTATTTGCGCAAGCAAGGCTCTACAGAGGCAGGGCATCTGTGACTCATCCATCAGCTCTGGAATCTCTTTCAAAATTTACTGATCTCCTGACAGGAATGGGCAGTGGCTTCACAGAAAATGGAAAGCTTTGAACTTTTTCCAGAATCTCAAACCCAAATGAAACCCAACTGCTTACGTCGAGTATGGGTAATAACTTTGTTCTTCTGGCTCCTGCAAAGTCAAAGATGTCTCTCCTCCCATTCCTCTAGACTTAATGAATGACAAATTAAAGTGAGCCAAACACAAACCTTGCAAAGAGGAGCTGCCAGCGACTGATTTCTGATCTAATAGCCTTAGGATTTTCTCTGACATGGTTAGGCTTAAGACAGTCCATTTAGAGGAAAAGCAGTTAAAAGGAATCTGATAAAAATCTTCTATTACTGCTAAGGCAGAGGTTTCTAGGAGGCTGAGTGGTAAAGGAGGGAGAATGTATGCTCTGGTTTCTAGGGGACCCAGGCACGAATCCCAATTCTTCCATTTAGTAACTGTGTGAACTTATACAAGTTATTCAGCTTCTCTGAACTCCAGATTTCTTCATCTATAAAGATGGGATAAAAGCTACCCACCAACATGTTTGTTGCAAGGATAAAGTGAATTAACTATGTAAGAATCCAATATATTTTTAATCTCCAAATTCCACAAAATTATGGAATTTTAGGGGTAAAAGAGACATGATATTGAGTTCAGACACCTGATTTGATAGATGAGAAAGGAAAGCCCAAGGAATTAAAGTCAAAATAAGTAACATAAGTCCAAATAAAGTCCACATAAGTAACTCAATGTTAGTCTAGTCCATTCTATTTCCAGCCACCTTGCCATTTTGCAAATCCTGCATATAAAGATACACTTATCCATCAATTAACATAATTTATGGGGTATGCTTTAATTGCTTAGCTATGTTAAGAACTGTGAAGATTAAAAAAAAACAGAGTCTCAGGCATTATCAACAATAGGCATTAAGACCTTTCTGTGTTCAGTATTCTGAGCTTTCATTTTGGGGATCATAAATCAAGTGTAAGCCATGTTACATGCCATCAAGAAGTTACAATTTTGTTGGAGAAACAGCATCAATTCACATGAAACAAATAGAGATACATGCAAGATGGCTCAAATAAGTGCAAATAGTATAGTTAAGATGTGAAAATAGGAGCAGAAAATAAGTAGGAAATAAGTAGCTACAGGCTACTTTCCAGATGAGAAAGTCACTTCATCTGAAAGTTGCTTCATCTGATGATGGAATGAATTAGATCCCATGTTACAAGTTACTGTGAGGATTATACCCAATGATAAAAACTATGCACTTAGTAGAGTACCTGACACATGGTGAACATTTAATAGAAACTAAGCAAATAGCTGTAAAAAGAAGAGGAGCGAAAAGCAAAAGAGAAAAGGAAAGATATAAGCATCTGAATGCAGAGTTCCAAAGAATAACAAGGAGAGATAGGAAAGTCTTCCTAGGCGATCAATGCAAAGAAATAGAGGAAAAGAATAGAATGGGAAAGACTAGAGAGCTCTTTAAGAAAATTAGAGATATCAAGGGAACATTTCATGCAAAGATGGGCTCGATAAAGGACAGAAATGGTCTGGACCTAACAGAAGCAGAAAATACTAAGAAGAGGTGGCAAGAATACACAGAAGAACTGTACAAAACAGAGCTTCACGACCCAGATAATCACGATGATGTGATCACTAATCTAGAGCCAGACATCCTGGAATGTGAAGTCAAGTGGGCCTTAGAAAGCATCACTATGAATAAAGCTAGTGGAGGTGATGGAATTCCAGTTGAGCTCTTTCAAATCCTGAAAGATGATGCTGTGAAA
>SJYC01108593.1:0-13992 GCA_006408675.1 Madoqua kirkii
TATAAACATTGATTCAAGAATAAGCAAAAGACCTGAATATTTGTATAGCCATAAATAAAAGTAAAGTAAAAGTCAAAATTTTTCCCATAAAGAAAATTTTAGGCCCAGTTTCTTCACCTGCAAGTTCTGAAATATTTAAAGAAAGATTATTTCAATTTTATGTGATCCCTTGCAAAGAACCGAAAAAGAGGGAGTGATACACATCCTTTATTCTATAAGGCTACTGCAACCTTGCTACCCAGATTGACAAGGACAATTAAAGAAAGTTGCAGGGAATCTCATTCATAAACATTGATGCAGAAGTCCTAAACAAAATTAACCAACCAAGTCAAGAAATTCATAAAAACTAGAATATATTATGACCAAATAGGATTTATTCCAGAAATGCAAGACTGATTTACATTGGGAAAACAAATTAATGTAATCATCATATTAATAGATTAAAGGGAAAAAATACTCATTTCAATAGAGAAAGTAACAACCTTTGATACAATTCAAAATTCATTTGTGACTTTAAAAAGTTGTTAGCAAATTAGCTAGCTATATTGGTGAACTGCTGCTGCTGCTGCTAAGTCGCTTCATTTTGTGTTGACTCTGTGACCCCATAGACAGCAGCCCACCAGGGTCCCCCGTCCCTGGGATTCTTCAGGCAAGAACACTGGAGTGGGTTGCCATTTCTTTCTCCAATGCATGAACGTGAAAAGTGAAAGTGAAGTCTCTCAGTCATGTCCAACTCTTAGCGACCCCATGGACTGCAGCCTAGCAGGCTCCTCCGCCCATGGGATTTTCCAGGCAAGAATACTGGAGTCATACTTATCTAATTATCATTAATTCGGTGCGTCTGTCTATTGGTGAACTACTGACACAATAATGCAGTGTAACAAAATGCCAGGTTACCTGAACATTGGCTAATCTATATGGATTAATCTAGGCTTGGTTTTGAGTTTTAGGTAGGTTCAAGTCTGTCTGTATTTGGACTAACAGACTATCATGGGTGTATTTTCTTGTGATAGCAGAAGCAACAACAGAGTAAATAGAAACACAAGTTAATTCCCAATGGCTAGACTATGCCTAAGCCTTTGACTATGTGGATCACAAGAAACTGTGGAAAATTCTGAAAGAGATGGGAATACCAGACCACCTGACCTGCCTCTTGAGAAACCTGTATGCAGGTCAGGATGCAACAGTTAGAACTGGACTTAGAAAAACAGACTGGTTCCAAATAGGAAAAGGATCATTTCAAGGGTGTATATTGTCACCCTGCTTATTTAATTTATATGCAGAGCACATCATGAGAAACACTGGGCTGGAGGAAGCACAAGCTGGAATCAAGATTGCTGGGAGAAATATCAATAACCTCAGATATGCAGATGACACCACCCTTATGGCAGAAAGTGAAGAGGAACTAAAAAGCCTCTTGATGAAAGTGAAAGAGGAGAGTGAAAAAGTTGGCTTAAAGTTCAACATTCAGAAAACAAAGATCATGGCATCTGGTCCCATCACTTCATGGCAAATAGATGGGGAAATAATCAAGATTGCTGGGAGAAATATCAATAACCTCAGATATGCAGATGACACCACCCTTATGGCAGAAAGTGAAGAGGAACTAAAAAGCCTCTTGATGAAAGTGAAAGAGGAGAGTGAAAAAGTTGGCTTAAAGTTCAACATTCAGAAAACAAAGATCATGGCATCTGGTCCCATCACTTCATGGCAAATAGATGGGGAAATTGTGGAAACAGTGGCTGACTTTATTATTTTGGGCTCCCAAATTGCTACAGATGGTGATTGCAGGCATGAAATTAAGAGACGCTTACTTCTTGGAAGGAAAGTTATGACCAACCTAGATAGCATGTTAAAAAGCAGAAACATTACTTTGTCAACAAAGGTCCATCTAGTCAAGGCTATGGTTTTTCCAGTAGTCATGTATGGATGTGAGAATTGGATTATAAAGAGGGCTGAGTGCAGAAGAATTGATATTTTTGAACTGTGGTGTTGGAGAAGACTCTTGAGAGTCCCTTGGACTGCAAGGAGATTTGTCCTGAGTGTTTATTGGAAAGACTGATGTCAAAGCTGAAACTCCAGTATTTTGGCCACCTGATGCGCAGAGCTGACTCATTTGAAAAGACCCTGATGTTGGGAAAGATTGAGAGCCGGAGGAGAAGGGGATGACAGATAATGAGATGGTTGGATGGCATCACTGACTCAATGGACATGAGTTTGGGTAGACTCCAGGAGTTGGTGATGGACAAGGAGGCCTGGCGTGCTGTGGTTCATGGAGTCACAAAGAGTCAGACACAACTGAGCAACTAAACTGAACTGAGGCTTGGAACTGGCACACAGACATTTCTACGGACATTCTACTGGTCAAAGTAATCACACAGTCAAGCCCAATATCCCTGGGCATGGGGAAATGCCACCTCAAGTGGGAGAAACTGCAATGTCATGTGTTAGAAGTCAAACACAGGGAAAGGTGAAAAATCGTGCAATTTATCATATTAGATAAAAAAGGGAACTTTCTTTAACTAATAAAGGATGTCTACAAAATATAGTTTAAAAATCTGCAGCAAATAACACAGATGACAGTTGAATAGTTTCCCTTTGAGACAGGGAGAAAGAAACATGCCTCTGTTACCACTTCCACTGGATATTTTTATTGGAGGTCTTAACCATCACACAAAGAAAAGAAAAAGAAATAGCATCATTTTCAATGAAGAAATAAAACTGTCTTTTTTTGTTTTTGTTCTGGATTATGTTTCCATACTTGGAAAATTCAAGAATCTCCAAATAAATTACTTGAATTATTAAAAGTATAGGAAGTTTGCCAGGTTTAAAAAATCAATATATGGAAATCATGTACTAGAAACAAATAAATTTTTAAAAGATATAATGAATACCTTAACAACTTAGGAATATACCTAATGAAACACGTTCAAGATCTTTCAGAGAAGATTATAAAACTTTATTGAATGGCATTAAAAAATATCTAAATTAAAGAAGTACATAGTCTTCATAGATGGGAACACTTAATATAGTGAAGATAATTCATTCTCTTCCAAAGTGATCTATATAGTCATTGCATCTTAAGTGAAATCCAGACAGAATTTGAGGTTGAACTTAAAAGCTGAAACCAGAATGTATATGGCTGGGAACCATCTGCCCTAGCTGGATGGAGAGAGGGGATTCTGGAAAGTGAGAAGAAGAGCTAATCGTCCTAATATACTCAGAAAGGCAGAGTAAAAGGAACCTTTGAGAGCTCTATAAATCCATATGGAAAAAAAGTGGGCAGAGGCTCTTTATGAGTGAAGCGAGAAAAAGGGGGCAGAAGGTTGAGGATATATTTCCAGAGAGTTTTGACAACAAACTGGCCAAAAAAAGTCATGAGTCATCTCAGCAAGAGTATGAACCAAGATTCAAGTTAAGAAAGAGCAGTTTATTCAGGTCTAAGATTATACTCAGGGCTAGGATTTACACAAAAGAATGAGCTATCTGATTAGAAAATTTTTAATAAAATGTACAACAATGAATATTAAACAACAAACAATACAGGAATAACCCCTATGCATCTTATTTAAATTGGACTGGGTTAATTATGAGCTGTATGTTTGTGAGAAAGGATGCTTCTTTCTCTTAAGCCACTGGTTCTCAACCTTGGCTCCATGAAAGATAAGTAGGGAGCTTTAAGAAAAGTCCTGATACTCAGGCCACAATCAGAACCTCTGAGAGTGGCACCCAGACAACAGTACTTATCCAAGTTTCCCAGGTGATTCTAATTCATAGTCTATGTTCTCACTCTATGGAAAGTAAAACAAGATATAAATTTTTAGAGTCCTCTCCAGATCAATCAAATCAGAATCTCTAGGAAGAAGCCAAGCATTGTGATTGTCCCCAAAGCTCCCCAGGTGAGTTTTCTGTGCTAACAAGGGTGAGAGCCGCTGGTTCGAGGTCTTCTGCTGAGATTAGCTACCACACTCAGCATCACCAGTACCTACTGACTGAGGATTTACTGCAACAATGGGGTGAGTTCTTCAGTGTTTGGGTAGCTCTTTGAGTAGTGAACTGATTAAATCTAAGAAAACATTATTCAACATGTATAGAATACCTATTGAAGACCAAAGGTAGGGGGGAAAAGTCCCAAACACATATTCCAATTTCTGGTAAATTGTGGGTGGTCCGGTACCACCAAACTCTAAATAAGGGACTCTCACAACACGAAGGGCAATTTATTAAGGTACAAGGCATGTAGCTATCTTTTCTCCAAACCCGCAAATACAGCCCAGTCATATGAACCATATAGCACCTCTCCCGTTCTCACAGCTTGGGGAAAGAGGAGCGGGTAAGATGGTGATAATAGAAGGCAACATCACACCAAATATTATAATAGTCCTGCCAGCCCTGTCGTACCTGAGAAGGTAGTTCACACTCACAAGAGCAGCACAGCAAGCTACGCTCCTCCGGCACCTCCTTGGCAGGCATGTAACTCCTAAATGACTTAGCAAAACCCAGTTTACAAGGCCAGAGTGCTCATCTCAGCTGAAAACACTGATAGGGATCCTCTGAGGACCCTGCAGACCACATGCTTCTACGTGCTCTCTTCCCACATGTGTCTTCATCAGACCTCAGTTTACAGGGCCAGTCCAACCCCCAAGCACAGCTGTACAAAGGAAATGTAATAACAGTCTCTGAGGTCTACAATGTTTCACTGTGTTTCTAGTTTATAAAATTATTTTGCAGATATTATCACAGGTATGATAGATGCCGTCACCCCCTATTTCGTTTTTACCTGCGGGGATGGAGATATCCAGAAAGATGAGGAAGTGGCTCAGGGTCACATCACTAGTGGGTACAGAGCTGGAATGTAAAGCTGAGTCTTTTCCACTAGAATCCCTGCTTTCCCCTTTACTGTAATAGGTGTACTTGATGTCAGTTTATGGTGCCATGTGAAGTGCAAAGCACATACCCATTAACTCTTAACAAAGGAAATGATGCAAGTATTATAACAGCACTGTGCCTGGCACATAATGGGCAGGCAACACATGGACTTGCTTCTGTGTCTCTTTATTCATATACTGTTTACTGCTCTCCTTCCTCAAAGGATTTCTGTAGGTCACCTTTATTAAGTTCAGGGTCTAATAAAATAGCTAAGATTGGTCATCACTTTTAATCTCCCAACATAATTTCCTTGAGTAAAATGGTTTTAAAATCAGACCATGGGCTCAAGCAGCATATGGCCTGGGATTTATAGGCCAAAGAGAGAATGACAGATAATTGTAAACATCGAAAAGGGCCGCGGCCCCTGATTTCAAAGGAAAGCTGCGTCTCCACACTTGAGAAAGTGTTAGTTGCTGTCACACCTGACTCTTTTGTGACCCCACGGACTACAGCTTGCCAGGCTCCTCTGTCCATGGAATTCTCCAGGCAAGAATACTGGAGTGGGTTGCCATTATCTTCTCCAGAGAATCTTCCCAATCCAGTGACCAAACTTGGGTCTCCTGCATTGCAGGCAGATTCTTTACCTTCTGAGCCCCTAGGGAGATTTCAAGTCCACAGTGTTGTTCATCCTTGCTGGGACAGGTTTCCTTTTTATAGTCATTAGAAACTGATATTCAGGTTTGCCCATAACATTGTGATTTTGACCATGGAGAAACCCAGGAATAGTTATATCCTGGCCTGAAAACCACTCTTTCCCTTCTCTCCACTCTCACCCCCCCTTCCTTGAGAGTGTTATGTACACAAGGTACAATAACAAAATGGGAACAAAGGTGCCACTTTATTAATAGCTGTGCAAGAGTTCAGCCCCCAAACTAAACTGCTGATAAAAACCCTTGTTGCAGCATGTGGCTTAGACTTGAAACTAAAGTGCACAAGCAACCACCACTCTCCCTGTCTCTATGCCCACACCCCAAATCTCAACTAGGAGGCCATTGTGCTTCACTGGGGTTTTTTATACAAGAGATTTATTTGAAGAAATATTGCAACATATAAACACTACAAAAAGTCTTAATTTCCATTCATACAGTGGTAAATTTGATATAATGCATAATAAAAAAAAAAACTTTTAAAGTCCAAAATGGACAACGTGAGACTGGGAAGAGGGAGGGAGACAGCCACTCATCAGTGGATGCCACATGGAAAAAAAGAAAGAGGGAGACAACATTTCTGGGGAGTGGTCTCACCTTAACAATTCAAGTGCAGGGCGGGAGGAGAGCAGAGAGCTTCGCCCTTTTGCACACAGTAGACCATGTTTGCTGGTAAAATGTGGCCCAGTGACTGTTCTGCACTATGACCAATCAGCTTGCCAACTTTCCACCCTGGTCATGACTAGGAAAATAAGTAGTAGTACCCTCATTATATGAGATTTGGACCATAAAGAACCCTGAGCATGGAAGAATGGATGCTTTCAAACTGTGGTGCTTGAGAAGACTCTTGAGAGTCCCTTAGACTGCAGGAGATCAAACCAGTCAATCCTAACAGAAATCAACCATCAATATTCATTGGAAGAACTGATGCTAAAGCTGAAGCTCCAATACTTTGACCACCTGATGCAAAAAGCAGACTCATTGGAAAAGACCCTGATGCTTGGAAAGATTTGAGAGCAGGAGAAGGGGGAGACAGAGGATAAGATGAGTGGACATGAGTTTGAGCAAACTCTGGGAGATAGTGAAGGACAGGGAAGCCTGGAGTGCTGCAGTCCATGGGGTCACAAAGAGTTGGACATGACTTGCCAATTGAATAACAATAACAACATTCTAAGCAGACTCAGGTTCAGTTTTCTCCCCTTCTTTCTCCCGTTTTTCTTTCACTCATGTTTTGGCTATAAAGTAATATCATTCCTATAAATGCTTGTGCAGTTTATGTGTTGAAAAAAAATTAAGATGAAAATTATCTTTGGGACTTCCCTGGAGGTCCAGTGGTTAAGAAAATGCCTTCCAGGGCAGGGGACATGGGTTTGATCCCTAGTCCAGGAAGATCCTACATGCCTCAGGGCAGCTAAACCTGTGCACCATAACTACTGAGCCTGTGTGCCCTAAAGCCTGGGTTCCAGGATAGGAGAAGCCAGCACAATGAGAAGCCTGTGCACCGCAATGAAGACCCAGCATGCAGCCAAAAATATGCAAATAATAAGAAAGAAAATTAAAGTGAATGGAAGGCATGGGGCACTCTGTGAACACACAGCCCATAACCTTACTAGTTATAGACCACAGAGGTTTAGTTTATTTTAAAAAGGTGCCACTTCTTATTTTCCTTTGTCTTATGTAGTGAGAGGAGAGGAGAACCGTCGTCTTTAGTTCAGGTATTCCAAGCACAACGGCCACCTTTAACAAATTTGAGAATTAAGTTTAGTCCCTGTGCCTCAGTTTCTCCTTATAGTGAACCTGTACTGACTCCAGCCAGGTAGGACCTCCAAGGCCTTCCTGGCCTTCTCTGTCTTCCAGCCTTGCTCCTGTGACCTTCTGTCAGCCATGCAGTCCTTGTTTCAGCTCCTGAAGTGTTGTCAGACCCCTGCTCTCTACCCCCACCCCCACACCAGCAGCTTCATCCTAACCCGTTTCCCAGTTGTGTTTCTTCCAGGCCACATGCTGCTCTTCAGATTTAATACTTCCTTCTGGTCATGGTCCTTCCTTGCTAAATATGCTTTGCCGGTTACCACTGGCTGTGGATGTGAGTACTAGTTCCTTAACATAGAACTTAAGATTTTCTATGACCTGGCTCCTTTTAACACCCAACCCTCCCTTCCCTTCTCACCTTATCCTTTGGATTTTATTCTCCAGAAAGATTATTCATCTGCATATACTCAGTTCTTCCATCTGTTTCCCTGCTCAGTATATCTCCCTACCTACAGAATGCCCTGGCCCTTCTTCATTTGCTCAGCTCTCTTTTTTTCCCTTCAAGACTCTGCCCAGGTGCTGTCTTTTCCATGAAGCATTCTGGCTATCGTGCTCCCCTCTCTGCTGCTGCTGCTACTTCCAGAAAACATTATCCTTGCTTTTGCCATATCTTCCCTAAGACATTATCCGTACTTTGGCCATAGCAAACATCACATAAAGTTGAAATGCTGTTGCTCACTAGGCTCCAGAGTTCAGAGGGTATTCTCAGTATCCTCAGCCTCTAGACCTTTGAAATAGGAGATCTTCCATACCAAATTGTAGGCTTAGAAATAGGTGCCGCAATTAGCATGAGAGCTAAGCACTTGCTTAAATGGTATGATTTGCAGGTACAATGGCAGAGAAGACGTCTCTCACGCAGATTCTGGGTATTAGCAACAGCTGCCTGGACTCCTTCTACTGAGGCTTGTGAAATTTGTACAAACACTGTGATAAGTAATATGACTGGATATGCTTGTCACTGTCCTTCTGCTGACATTTTGGATGTAAGGGAAAAGAAACTAGCCATCGTGATCATTAGCTCATCTAACAATACATATAAGGCACTGCAGTTATTTTGCTGGTTTTTGCTTTTATTTCTGTGAATACTAATGAGACTTCTTACTTACTATACTAATTGCTCTGTTACTGAGAATGCACTAGTTCTCAGAGATACTTTGTAACTTGTGGAAACCATTATTAAGGTAGTAGGATATTAAGTTAAGGCATCTGGAATCTGCCTAACTTAAAGACCCCGAACCTATCCTGGGTATTAGGTTCTGTCTTCCTTCAAATTGGAGTCATTGTTATCCAAGGTCAAGTCTACACTGGCCACAAATGATGGAGGTGGAGTCCCTGATGACGCTGCATTGGAAGTCAGCCTCCTCGGAGGCCCGCAATTGTGTCAGAGTTTGTCTAGACCCTTCATTGCTCAGGATATGAACACTTAAATTCTTCATCTGGACTCCCTGTCTCGCTACCCACTAACTGGCTTCCATGGCTCTGCTGAGACCAGGCCCTGCTGAGCATGATGACGCTGCTTCCACCCCCAGCCCTGTTTCAGGGAAAGGACCTTGTCCTCCCCTATTCCATACCCCAGATGTGGACACTGAGCTCCCCCTAGCTTTCCACACACCACAGAGACTAATGGAAATGTCAAGTGAGAGGCGAACAAAAGAAAAATGGGTGTACTGAACACAGAGCAATATCACAGACATTGATTGCACTGTAACAGCAACATCATGACCTCTTATGGGATCGGCCAGGAGCAGCTCACTTGCCATTGAAGAAACTGCTTTAGGCCTTAGAATCTGGGCCGACACAAGCTCTGCATTGGGAAAGGGAACATTTGTCATCTTTGGGTCAGCCTAAGTTCTGCCTTTCAAGTTCTCATTTTGTACCATGGGACTGTCCTTCTAGGATGAAATACAGTGAAAAAATCCTCACTCTTTGGGAAAAACACCACCCTTGTCCCTCTCTGTTTGTGACCTAGCCCATATCCTGTGGCTACTAGGCCCCAGGTCTGACATCAGTCCATTTCCCAAAGCCTGAGTTTTACTTTAGAACAGTCACCTTTTATTGTATCACCATATTAGCCCCATAAAAAGAGCTGTATCTTAGTGGGCAATGGGCTATAGATCTCCTCATTTAAGCATAACTTCCATACCTTTTAATAAATTGTACCATAGCTCTTATTACATAACTACTGTTCCAGGTTTGGCAATGATAAGATGATTCTTCACAGAGGGAAGAAAAGATGGGCAGAGGAAGGGAGGGACAAAATGAAAAGAAGGAAGGAAGGTAAAGAAGGAAGGAAGGGTAGATGGAAGGAAATGAACAGAAAAGCTGGTAACATAGGAGGCTAGACATGTGCAACACATCTGTGGACCAGGCTGACTGGGAAGGTCTCAAAGGAGGAACTGAATTCCTCTGTGGAAACCAGTGAGATGGACAATGCAGGCAAGAGGCCCCAAAGCACAGAGAACCCTCCCTCCTATTTTAGTGAGGCTGCCCAGTCCTGCTTCCGTCTAAGGCTGCCTTATAGCACCAGTCACGATCACCACCTAGCTGCCTGCCCTAGGGGCTTGCCACGACCCACAAAGCCACAACACCAGGGCAAAGCCATCCAGACTGACCCAACTCTCCAGGTTCATCAAAGCCTGGTCACCTCAAGGGATAATAAACAGATATTTAAAAGATGCATAAAAAGGCAGAACAACCTTGTGACTCATGGTCCTGAAGACAAAAGGCAGATGTTAATTCAAAAGCATTCTACTCCAGCATCAGGGGGATGTCTCTCCTTGGATGTTCAGGTATGTTTAAGACTGGTCTTTAGCTAACCTAGTGCAAAGTGATCGATTGCATCTAACTGCTTACTGTGTATTTCTCTCCACACTGTTGTGTGTCACGTTCGTCTATTTGCCTCTTCTTGTTCTATTTTCAGACAAAGGGTGCTTAACCAAAAAAAAAAGTCTTCTGAATATATTCATGAATATTTTAGCATGTATTTTGTGTAAACATTTAATATTCTCTCCAGGGCACAGAGAGCAAGGAAGCGATAAGAGGAAGTGAGACCGCTGTTTGGTGCCGGCCACCCAACAGCTGAGGCTCTCAGGAGAAAGGGGCAGACTTCCTAAGCTGACAGTCTGAAGAGCTTTGGCAAGGTCAAAATGAGGACACAGAGCTTTCTTATTCAAAGGCAGAGGGTGGTGGGGGTGCGAGGCAGTAGAGTGAGATAGGGAGAAAAAGAACAAGAGGAGCACCTGCTGTGCCTCTAAAGAGGTAGAGTGGTTCTGCGTGCATGCGCTCACTCACTCACTCACTCATTCCAAATAAATCGTGAATACTTTTTAAGAGTCTGAGTTTGTACCAGTTTTAAAGCACAAAGTTGAGGAGGTCACAATCAAGAGGAATGCTAACACAGAAGCCGGGAACCAGGGTACAGTGTCTCAAATGTGATGGGAGAAGCATGAAGGGGGAGTGATAAGCCACCAGGAGTGGTGTGGTGCTGGCAGGAGATGCTCAGGAAAGACTCGCTAGGGCAGGCGATACCTGAGCTGCAGCTTGAAGGACGAGTTAGCCTCAGACAGAGGACGTCCATCCAGGAAACCAAACACACAAAAGACCTGACGTGTGAGTGGCTGAGGCAAAGCCCATGACCAGTGTGGTTGATTCTGCGTGGCTGGAGTAAGAGGTGGGAAGGCACAAGAAAGAAGCTGGGCAGGCAGCGCCCTGTTGCACAGTGGCTGCTGTGCAGAACTTAGGAAGATAAGCGTAACTGACTTAGATCCATTAAAGAATTTAGAACCTGCTCAGCTTTGCATTTGGAAAAGATAACGTGACGAAGGTTCAGAGGATGCTTTCGAAGAGAAGAGATGAGATTATAGTAATGGTGCAGGAGAGAGGTGTTGACAGCCTGGATGGAGGCAATGAGTGAGAAGAGGATGAAGAAAGGGAGATGGAGGGATGAGACTCAGAGACATTTAAGGGTCAAGGGGACAGGACATATGACCGATGAGGTCGATGAGGTATGGTATATGTGAGAGACTAGACCTTTCTCCTACAGGCACCTGTGAGTGAGGCAGCACAGTGATTAAGAGCTGGACAACCTGCCTCTGCTACCTACCAACTCTGTGACTTTGGGCAAGGTTAGTTTACTTTCCAATGCCTGTTTCTGCTCCCACAAAAGGGAAGAGGGTAATGATAATTAAGTTTAATACTAATATTAGTAGAAACATCTGAAACACGTACAACAGTACTTAGTACAAATAAGTGCCATATAACTGTGTGTTCAATAAAATAATCTACTCCATCCTCTGACCTAGAAGAAAGGATCAGAGGGGATGGAACAGGTGGGTGGAGCTGGCTGCCTAACTGGGGTGAAGGGGGGGCCTGGTCTGCAGTGTATCTCAGTCCAAGTATGACCCAGAGACCACTGTTGGCCTAAGAACTCTCTATCACAGGTTTGTGACAAATGAAGGAACAAATTGAGAGTAAGAATTTATTCATCTTTATACCAATGGACTTTCCTGCTATATTCAAGGCATGGGACACTTTTTAATTTTACAGCCAGATGGATTGGAAATTTACAAGCAAAATGGTCATTCACCAGAGATGGTTTGAGAATCATTGGTTGAGAGCCTTGATTCTCAAAATGTGTTTCATGTGAAAATCACCGTGGGGAGCTTTTAGAAAACTTGATGCCCAAGTTGACATCTGTACTAATTTCATGAGGATTTCTGGGAAAGGAACTTTGACCCCCAGTATTTTAAACATTCCCTAAGTGATTTATGGCAGAAAGTGAAGAGGAACTAAAAAGCCTCTTGATGAAAGTGAAAGTGGAGAGTGAAAAAGTTGGCTTAAAACTCAACATTCAGAAAATGAAGATCATGGCATCTGGTCCCATCACTTCATGGGAAATAGATGGGGAAACAGTGGAAACAGTGTCAGACTTTATTTTTTCGAGCTCCAAAAATTACTGCAGATGGTGACTGCAGCCATGAAATTAAAAGATGCTTACTCCTTGGAAGAAGAGTTATGACCAACCTAGATAGCATATTCAAAAGCAGAGACATTACTTTGCCAACAAAGGTCCATTTAGTCAACACTATGGTTTTTCCAGCGGTCATGTATGGATGTGAGAGTTGGACTGTGAAGAAGGCTGAGTGCCAAAGAATTGATGCTTCTGAACTGTGGTGTTGGAGAAGACTCTTGAGAGTCCCTTGGACTGCAAGGAGATCTAACCAGTCCATTCTGAAGGAGATTAGCCCTGGGATTTCTTTGGAAAGAATGATGCTAAAGCTGAAACTGCAGTACTTTGGCCACCTCATGCGAAGAGTTGACTCATTGGAAAAGACTCTGATGCTAGGAGGAATTGGGGGCAGGAGGAGAAGGGGATGACAGAGGATGAGATGGCTGGATAGCATCATTGACTCGATGCACATGGGTTTGAGTGAACTCCAGGAGTTGGTGATGGACAGGGAGGCCTACTGTGCTGCAATTCATGGGGTCGCAAAGAGTCAGACACAACTGAGTGACTGAACTGAAATGAACTGAAGTGATTTTTAATGTACCACCACATTTGAGATTTAGTGGTCTCAATGAGGACTTTTAAATCTGCAATGTTTGAAAATAAATCACTAAGGATCTTGTTAAAATACAGTCTGATTTCTTACTAGGTTTGGGGTGAGGCCCCAGTGTTTGCCTTTTTCATAAGCACCCAGGTAAAGTTAATGCTGTTGGTCAATGGATCACACTTGGAACAGGATCTGTGTCAAATAAGCTGGCTTCTCTAACCAAACTGTGGACATTATAAAACAATATAAAGTGGGATCTGTAAAACAAGGCTGAAAGGTAGACAGTGTAAGGGAGGGAACTAAAGCTCAGAGAAAACCATAAACCAGTGAGTAGTTACATAAGGACCAGGGCCCAGGACTCCTAAAACTCAAAATCATTTCCCTTCTATATTATACTGTCTTTGTCAATGCTACCATTTCTTTTCTTTTTAGCACATTCATATTTATTTTCAAACTAAAATGCTCTCTTAGATCCATGAATTTCAATCCTATTTTTTTCCTTAATTGAAGTATAGTATATTTTATTTTAATTTTATTTTAATTTTTGGTGTAGAGCAAAGTGATTCAGTTATGTGTGTGTGTTATATGATAGTGGTGGTTGAGTCACTAGCTCGTGTCTGACTTTTTGCAACCACATTGAGGAGCCCACCAGGTTCCTCTGTCCATGGGACTCTTCCAGGCAAGAATAATATATGTGCATGCTCAGTCACTCAGTTGTGTCCAAATCTTTGTGACCGCATGCACAGTATCCCACCAGGTTTCTCTGTCCATGGAATTTTCCAAGGTCATTTCTTACTCCAGGAATATATACATGTATAAGGTGAAGGTGAAGTCGCTCAGTCGTGTCCAACTCTTTGTGACCCCATGGACTGTAGCCTACCAGGCTCCTCTGTCCGTGGGATTCTCCAGGCAAGAATACTGGAGTGGGTTGCCGTTTCCTTCTCCAGGGGATCTTCCTGACCCAGGGATCGAACCCAGATCTCCCGCATTGGAGGCAGACACTTTATATATATATGTGTGTGTGTGTGTGTGTGTGTGTGTGTGTGTGTGTGTGT